>JAAIIK010000016.1:7436184-7459614 GCA_014706435.1 Silurus glanis | reverse complement strand
GTGTGTGTGTGTGTGTGTGTGTGTGTGTGTGTGTGTGTGTGTGTGTGGTGGGGTTACAGGAAAATAAGTAATAGTGCTGTGTTGTGACCCGGGAGGTACTAATTTGACAACGTATGAAGTGTTTCATTCCTCTTATAGCATTTATAGCAATTTGCCAACAATTACACATTAGACATTAGTTTTAGTTACATTTAATGTGCCAAACTGCCAAAACAAGTAAATTCCTGTTATTATTTACATTATAGAATTAATTCCCTCAATATCCTCACTTTTTTCCTCTCTTGACGGTAATAAAAAAGAAAAAATAACAGGTAATGAAATCGTAAAATCACAAAGTCCTGTGTACTGAAGTCTCTGCCATGGAAGAAAATGTACACAAGACTCCTATAAATGTAATGACAAGGCTTTACTTGATTTATTCAGAATGTAAAAAGCATTAACTAACCAGGTATAATATACAACAGGTTTGGCTCAGATCTCTAATTAAAAAGAAAGTAGAGATGGCTTGTTAGGAGGGGGGTTGGTTTCCAGACAATAATTTGTCTTTAAAGGACACCAAAATTAAAGTGACCAAAATAAAAGTGGGCTACTGACCTCGGAAAGCAAATGGGAGATCCAGATTCACGCGTACATCAAAGGGGATGCTGTGGAGAAGGTCAGTTCCTTTACATTCCTGCATGTCACCAACGTTGATGAGCTCAAGTGGAAACCAGAAGGTCCACCAGAAGTCTTAAATTTATTGTTTCGACTAACTGCAATCTGTAACCTGCATGTCATTTTAACCTACAATTAGATGAACTGATTGCAGGAAGGTGTGCGACTTTGGGTTTTAACAATAAGCTCTTCTTATGTTCTCCTAGTTTCTGGCTTCTCTCACCTTCCAAAAACCAGCAGTGTGCATATATATATATATATATATATATATATATATATTTTTAATTTGTGTGTGTGTGTGTGTGTGTGTGTGTGTGTGTGTGTGTGTGTGTGTGTGTGTGTGTGTGTGCACGTGTGGTGCTCTGCAATCAACTCTCCATGGGATGGACTCCGATTTAATCTCCTAAAAGATATAGTGTATAAAAATAAATAACCAAATCCAATGATATACTGATTTCCTTATGACAAGCAATTAACTAATATTCCATATGAAATATAATTTGCAATTTATTTGGTATCAAAATAACCGCTTTGTGAATTATAGCTTCGCTCAAGGATTCTTCCTAGGGCTTGCAGTTGTTTTTCCGTTCACTCGTGTCTGTAAAGCAGCTTAAACAATTTCAATTGTAATAAATTATATAAATATAAAACTTCATTTCAAGGAAGGAAGAGAAACCATGAATTTCTCATCAGTTCCAACAAGTGGACTTTGTCTATCCTTACAGGATGTTGGGCATTGTGGGACTGCAGCTGTTCAGCACAAGAACACTGAAGAGTGGAAATGATGGCTCAAAACATCATTTTATATTTCATATACACAGTTTTTTATTAAACAGTCCCACAAAGGACACTACATGTATAGACACTTTAGATAGTTGCTTTCTATTGGGTTCTGTGTAAACACTTTCAGGGGAAAGAAAGCCTTCTGTTATAGGTTTGACATAGAACCAATGTTTTGTTATAGTGGTGAAAATCACAAACCTTAAACTTATCATAGTGTGCTTTTTTAATTATTAATTTTCTATAGCTCTAATGGACAAAGTGAAGCTTCTCAATGCAACATTTTTTCTAAGACTGTATTCAAAGACATCCTCACTTACTCTTTAAATAAATAAGGCATCATTCAGAGCTTTCTAAACCTACACTTTTTAATGTATACAATAACATTTGTAGTCATTTAGCTGTTAATATTTGTATTGCATATTCTTTAATACTGTGTAAATTTACTCATATATATGCTCTGGTTCATATGTATTACATATATGACATACATATTCCACAATTAATAATGACAATCAAAGCAATTCAAAGAATGAAAATTGTGAACTGTGCTGAAAAGTGCAGACACACACACACACACACACACACACACACACACACACACACACACACACACACAACTATTTGCATGTATAGAGGAATAAGCATGAAAAATGATGAGCATGCACGGAAACTGTAACAAGTTAAAGAGAGTGGTTCAGTTCTACACATTGCTTATGGGTTAAGATACCAATGAAATTTAAAGCACCATGGGGTTTAGTTGTCATGACTGCGCTTGCTGATGCAGCTCCGCTTTCACAGACTGATCACCCTCAATCTCACTATTAAAGATAAGGGATGGCACAGAGCATCTTGACCAGCTGTTATTGTTTGTTATAAAGAATGCAGATTGTGAAAACAGTGGAAAATATCATTGATGTCTCTATTCCCGACATTGATAGCAATGTCGGGAATACTCTCTTGCCATCTCCAAGAATGTACCAGAACATCTGTCTGACCACTAATGTCCGCACTTTATAGTCCTGCATTAGACACTTTCTATTCATTAAACTCTTACTTGTGCTTTATTGCTGCTACATTTATTTCTGCTACACTAATCAGTAGTTTATAGTCGAATAGTTTTATTTCAGTGTATACAAGCTATAGAAAGGAAAAACAATAATAACCCCATTCGATGACTCATTCTTATTTGAAAAAAAAACTCAGCAAGAGGAGGTCATTAGCAACAGCACACAAGCTGAATTAGTTATTAATTAAACATTCCCTGACACGTAAGACACAGTATTCTGTTATTTTTTTCCGTAAAAATATTAAGCTACAAAACACATTATCGGTATGAAGCATTTTTTTTTTTTTTAACCTTCAGTGCTCACTATATTTATGTCTGAATACTACCTCATGATTTTTGCTGTACAGTCTGTGGGAAATGGACATGCAAGTCAAGAATTTCATTCTATGCTGCAAGTCTTGGCACGAAAACAGATATCTTGGGAGTTATGTTTCATCCTTTCCTAGTCTTCCGGTTGTTTATTCACTTAAATACTTTTGATTTTGTTGTCTGTGTGAATGTGCAGGAGTGGTCTTGCTGTCAGGCAAGGGTTTTCTAAGGACTCTTTGTGTGCAGTGGCAGCCAAAACATTTCTCCTGATACTCATTTTGTGTTGTTGCAGATGCTGCAATTTGTGTGAAACTGGACCAGATTAAAGCTTCGCTGCTGTAAATTATCATTCTGCAGCTACAAAATGTCTTCCACAGAAGTCTGCTGTGTAGACAGAAGTACGGACATGTCCCTGAGCTCAATGAACAAACAACAATAAGCCATAATATACACACTGCTGGATCTAATGTGGCTGCAAGGACAACAGTGAATACTGTTAGGAATGTACACTAATCTACCATCAACACACTTCCAAGTCTTCACCACTTTTGGCAGTGTTATGATATGGCTCTAATTACCCCCTCACAGTACAGATGACTTGACTGTGACTGTGTCTAACCCTGCCTAATTCTGTTTCCCATGAGAGGGGAGATCCATTAATCAGTGTGAGCATGTCTTATTACTGTGTGTACATTGTGTGTGTGTGTGTGTGTGTGTGTGTGTGTGTGTGTGTGTGTGTGGTATGGGAAGTACAGAGGAGTCCGAATGTATGCAGAAGGCGAAGAGAAAATCTGTTATGGTATGTATAGCAGGTCCCTCACATGGCATTAGCTTCACTAATAAGCTTCAGCACAACAAAGAGGTTAAATCTTTATATTCAATTAAGCAGGGATGTGTTTTTAACCTTTTGTGTGTGAGGGGCTTGCACTGGTGAGTTCAGCAATGCCAGAAGATTTGAAAGACCATGGAAGGCAACTGAAGTGGATGATCGCACAATTCTTTCCTTGTTACAGAAAAACTTTTTCACAACATCTAGCCAAGTGAAGAACATTCTTGAGGATGTAGCAGATTAGTCAATCGTAGAAAGCATCCAAAAAAACTGGCCCAGTTCTGGAACAATATTGTTTGGAGAGATGAAACCAAGATTAACAAGTTCAAAAATGATGGGAAAAGAACATCAGAGAGAAAGAAAGGAACGGCTCACGATCCTAAGCATACCATATCATTTGTCAAAAATAGTGGAAGCAATGTTATGGCATGGGCATGCATTACTGCCAATGGAACGGGTCACAGATGCTTACTGATAATGGAAAGAAGAATTACAATGAAGTTTATAGAGTTTATAAGTGCTTTACTTTCTGTTTAGATTCAGTCAAATGCTGCAGTTGTGATGGAGTAGTGTCATTATCTATTATTATTAGTGTCATTATCATTATCTTGAGCTATTTTATGAGTTGCTCAGTAGCTCCTAGTTTTATAACCATAATGACTGTATAAGACTGTAGAAAAAACATTACTTTTAATCACACACTCCAGTGCTCATGTTAGTTCTCACTAAGAGGATGGGTTCCCCTTTTGAGTCTGGTTCCTCTCAAGGTTTCTTCCTCATAACATCTAAGGGAGTTTTTCCTTGCCACAGTCGCCACGGCTTGCTCATCAGGGATAAATGCACACCATTCACCTTGACTGTTGATTTCTGTAAAGCTGCTTTGAGACAATGTCTGTTGTGAAAAGCTCTATAGAAATAAACTTGACTTGACTTGATTTGACATTATCTAAATACTTATAATTCGATTGTAGCTAAACAGGTCTGTGTTTTTAATAAAGCAAGTTTGATGATCCAAATGGTGCAATGCAGTAAATTCATAGCTAACTTTAAAAACCAGTAGTAAACGTTTAACCTCTACATGGGTTTCTTCTTGATCGCCAGTCACTGGTGTACTCTCTAAAACCTCAGAGATTTACATTTGTCAGGCATTTCATTTGAAAGAAAACACAGTTGAGAAGAGTGTGTTGGCCTAAGGCACTCACTTCATTTCCAAAGATTCTGCACTTCTGAACTGAAGACATGCCGACTCTATGAACATACCTTTTTTCATTCTGTCTCCATTAGTGGTTTGGAACTGATGAACTGCCTCTAGTTCTGCTGGTTGCTGTAATAAATACTCTTCTTAGCCCATGCGGATCTGAACTGTAAGTCCTGTCAAACATCTGATCAGCCTCCACTTTCCCTGAAGGTACAAAGATCTATTTCACTTAAAGTGATTATTAGCGGCTGGGACAATCAGCAGTTCAATGCAAGCTTATTTCTGTTGTGTGTTTGGAGAGAGTTTAATGGAATTGGACCCGATTTTCAGAACAGTGCTAGAGAACCATGGGATGAGAAGTACAAATGTCTCCTTGCGGTTAGAGAGGGATGAGGTTGCCAATTCTCTTTGGATCGTTTAAACTCTTGAGGGAAAGTGGGAAAAGTTTTTCTTCCAGTCAGCGAAGAAAACTGATGATATGGTAAAGAGGGATGAGGAAAGATGGATGTGATCTATTATATATTGCATGTTTTCCCAGAACTATGATATGCTAAGCAAGAATGTGTTGTAATTTCTAGATCACATGCAACATTAACGAGCATCAGATTTATTAAGTTTTGCCTTTAGTGTCCCAAGATAGTTGTTTCAGTGAGCAAATTGCTGCAGTAGGTGTGCATAAGTTAACTAGGGGTTTTAAAAGTTTGTAATAATCGTTTACATTAGCATCATCTTGCTTGCTGGTGTTGCAGGTTCAAGCATTTAAAGTGGCAGCTCCAAGTTTTTGGACTACTATGTATAGGAGGACATTTGCAAAATTTCTAACTTGTTCATTGCTCCATTGGTCCACTCATTATATCTCATTTATTTACAAATATTTAAATGATCAACGATAAATGATACATTTCTGGGGGTTATAAATGCTAAATGTAAATCTACTTTAATCTTTAAATAAGAAGCAACTCTAAGAGACCCTACATTTGATGCCTCAAAATTACCCAACCTTCTTTGGAGTTCTCCATGTTGTCCTTGTGGCCATGTCAGTTTCCTCTGTTTTCACCAATCCAGATGGATTCGAGACTCTAAATTGTGTGTGAATAATAATGTCTTTCCATTGACTGGCACCCAATTTGATGTTTATCTCCAGAATGGCTTTAGAGTTCTCAATGATGGGTAGCGGGTAGCTTAATGTTTAGGATGTTGGAAGGTAGCGAGTGAAAATCCCACTACCACAACGCTGCCACTGATGTGCCCTTGATCAAGGCCCTTAACCCTCAAGTGCTCAGATGTATGAATGAGATCATTGTGAGTCACTTTGGATAAGGGTGTCCGCCAAGTACAATAAATGAAACTGATCACGAGAATTATTGACTGTTCATATGATGAATTTCCAAGACAAAAGAATAGAGTGTATTAAGAACCCTTACAGCACTCTTTTGTCCTTGACTGTAGGAACATCTGGATGATAGAAAAAAATGACTTCAAAATCTTGTTTTCACTTCCACTGAAAACTGAACAGTATAAAGTACAGGTCGATTCCAACACTAATAACTAAAAAAAAAAAAACATTGTTTTTTCAGGTTGTTTAATTGTTTACTTTAAAAGGTGTGTAAACGTTTGCACTCAACCGTGAAACGTCAAGGTGTGTGATTATAAATGCCGGCCTTGTGCGTGCAGTTGTAATTTGCGCGGATGGCAGGGAGAGTTTGAGTACGCAGAGGAGGAGTTCCCCCAGCCTCCTAAACCCTCCCGATGATTCGGAACTGAGAAGGAGCCGGGGAGGGAACGGAGCGCCATTCAATCTTCATACCACACACTACACACACCACAGCACAGCACAGCACACTACACATACCACCGCACACTACAGCACACTACAGCACAGGAGCAGAAGCGGCGCCTCCGCCACGCACATCAGCACCATGAGGCGTGAACGGGCGCGTGCACAGAGCGTCACATGCACGCTTAGTGGATGACAAGCACGCCGCGTTCAACACGCGTGTTTTTTTTCTCCCCTTTTTAAATAATTATTTTTCTGTTTTTTTTTTTCTTTTTTTTTTTTTTTTTACATTTTTGTTCAGACTCTAGCTTTCGTTTTAATACGTGTTTGAAGATTTTTTTTTTCTTGTGGACGCTCGTGATTTCTCTTCACTCACAATCAAACTTTGGACAGCGACACTTTTTTTTTTTCTTGGACTTGTTATCGCGCTAAATAGCCGTTAAAAAACATGAACCGCGCGTGGGTTTTGCTCGTGCTGTCGGTCGGCATCTCGCTCGCGCGCACGTGCGACGCCTGGAAGGCTCGCGCAGGTGGCCGCGAGCGGAGAGACGCAGCCGCCGCCGCCTCCGTGCACGCCGCGTTCGAGCAGCTGCGGGCAAGAAGCTCGAACGGAGTTCCTTTAGATCCGGGACGCATCATGTCCCATGCACTCGACTCGCAGGAAAGTCCCCGATCAGACACCGAGACCAAGACCGGCCCGGCGGATCATGCACCGCTGCAGGAGGGGGACACGGGAGAAGCCCGAGAGAAAGCCGGTAGAATCCCGAGGCAAACTGGCAGGAAGGTGGTTTCTGACAGAGCGAGGAGCATCAGCAAAGCCAACACACCTGAGCGCGTGGACAGCAATCCTGCTCACCCAAAGCGCCTCACTGGGTAAGATTTACTCCACAATGAAAGTTCAACTACACTTTCAGATTTTGCAGAAGAACCAGTAGAAGCTTTCAGAAATGCATGCAAGCAGAACAACTTTAGAAAGCTGGGCCCATTTTCCACCCAAGTACCCTTTGAAGAACACTTTCTATTCTGTAGGTTCTATAACTTTTGTTCATATGTATTCAGAACAAAGAAATATTCCCCTCCAGTTATAGATCCTACAGTAGAACCAGTGGATGCTTTCAGAAATGCTTGCATGCAGAACCATGTTAGAAAGTTCGATACATTTCCCATTCAAATAACCCTTGAAGAACACTTTTGTCAGTGTTGGCTTAAAATAATGACGTTTTATTTTAGAAATGCAACACAACACAATGCAACGCCATTTAGAAAGTAAGTAGAAAACGTTTCCCTATCAAATAAGTCTTGAGGAGACCTTTCTTCCCAAAGTGTAAGAACCTTTGGAGGAGCTTACTGAATTTGTGCTTTTCTCAAATTAAGATTTCAATGTTGAAGGATTTCACCACATAGACAACCCAAAGAACACCAATCCAGTCAACCTAAGGAGAACATTTTTGTAAGAATGAATAGTCAGAGAGTTACACATTCTTATGTGTACTCATGGTGCTCATTCTAATGCTGTAGATGCAAATTCAATGGTGTAGAGTGAAATCAAGATGTTTCAGCATTTCTTTGAGTGTTTATTCATACACTAAAGGGTTAATCCAGTTCACTAGGTGTTCGCATAGTCATGTGGGCACTACTGTTTATATACATAAGTACATTCATCTATAAATGGCCATAAACTCAGAGAATGAATGGTATGAATGGGATTCCTAACACAAGCTTAACTATAGCTACATAAATACTTGAACTTATCAGTGATGATAAATGCCCAGAAATCCCTTTCACAGCAAATCCAGATTCTTCGATTCAACAGCAAATCCTTATTGTCAACTTTTTACAGTGCTCACAGTGTCCAACTTGGCTTATATAAACACCGTAAGCGTTAATTCAACACTGGGGATTATGCTGTGCACAGACAAGGAACGACAAGAATGTGATTCTCACCACAGCAGTAGTTCGGAACGGTTCTCAATTCACACGGATGCATTATTCAACGACCCTATCTACCATTAATGGATTTCCTGGGCTTTTTAGTACCACACTTACTTTAGAGTATTTGCCATCTGCACATGATAATTAATGCTAAATGGACAGTTGGTGATGTATGAGCAATCTGATGAAGCAGCCGTGTGATGAATTTCTTAAGAAGAGAGTAGTGGTGAAGGAATGTCTACGCTGGGCCATGACGCATTTTAGGTAGACGTTTGAGGGGTAAACTTGGTGGACGTGAGGAATGTATGAGTGGGTTCAGCTTGTACTGTTCACTTGACGTCCACCTGTTATGGTTTGCTCTATAAAAGGCATTAATTTCAGCGCAATCGCTAAGAAACAAGTGTAGTCATGTTATTATTACTATTGCTATTATTATAATAGAGGATATTTTCCTCTTTCAGGACCCAAACTGTTCTTGGGCAAAATGAGAGCATGCATACTTATTCAAACTGTTCCTGTTCTGATTTGCTCTCTGCAAAGAATAAATGTATAAAAATGAATTCCTGTTTTATACAAACATTATGGCAGTTACTAGTGGTGCCATTTGATCTTTCACATTTCCTATGAGTTGGGGAGACTCATGTTGGAGCCATTGTGCTGGTATATAGAGTGCTGCTGAAATGTGTGCACATGTGCATATAGGTGTGTGTGCGTGTTACAGTCGATGCACACAGCCGGTTTACACGTGGTTCTTCCTTTAGAGCCCTGCCACCTTTTTGTAGATGCAGCTGGTTATCAGAATCACCTGTTTCTCTAATGAAACATATCATTTGTATTTTTTTTTTTTGCACTAAACAGACTTGTTAGACTGCATGGAAGTCCTTCCCTTCTAGCAAAGCCTCACATTTCGACTCCATGTGCTTTGTTGCACAAATAAAGCATTGTACAGGGGGAATTGACAGAAATATGTGTATATAAGAATTATGGTGTTCTTTATAAATGCAGCTTTTGTTACCAAAGTCACATGCTCTGCATGCTATATCAAGACTTGGCATGAACACTCAAGAGTATCATATATTTTTAACGGCTTATTTCTATAAGCTCATTTCTAAAAGAAAATAGAACTTAGTGCAATGCGTTCTCTGATATATGTTCGTAGGTTGTGGTTAGAAAATAGACTTGTTCTACTTTCTAAGTTCTTGTTCTTTCAACTCTACTGATATTAAAGTGTCAAAAGTAAGCAATAAAACACAACAGGACGTGCAGTTATAGACAAATGAAAATGACAGGGAGGTGTGATCTGGACCAATGTTAAAGTTCTCAACACCACTTGGAAGCAGATTCTATATTTCCCTTGTTTTACAGCGATTTCCCAAAGATTTTATATTTTAAAAGGACATGAAATATTTTTTAAACTTTATCACTAATATCACCTATTAATAATCATTTGCTCACCAGCCTCTATTTTTCTGCCAACTAAACTCAGTATTATCAAAAAAGAAAGCTTTATCATGTCATAATTAAACAAATGATCAGAATCTGCGTTCAACTCCCACTGTACTGTATAATGTATTGTTAAAACAATGAAGTATTAGAAAAATGTCAATATATACAGCCAGAACTGCTATTTTGATTAATAGACACTTTCTGAACAATTAGATTGAAACATTCAACAGCACTGTGATGTGAAAATAAAATAATATTGTAGAAGAAATCTGACACTTCCTCTGTATTTGAGTCAAGAAATGTCTCTATATATGATTAGTTCATCTTTATGAACTCATATGAATAACTGAATGGTTAGGGTTGTGATATTGGGTGTGGTCAATGGATGTGGCTTTTCTCCCTCAGCTTGCAAGAATCCATATGGCTTATTTGTGACATCATGTTGGTGTAATAGTATGCAGCCCATTTAAACTCCCATGGCCTTTGGTTTCTCTTTTTTTATACGTTCCACGGTGCTTCATACAGTATATGACGTCAGTTAACCATTGATTCCATCATACAGCTCATTGCTCAGTGCGATGAAAAATCTTTACATACTTGTCTTTACCGTGTCTCAGTTTTCTTCTGCACAAAATACGAGATGATTGTAAGCCTGCTATTGATACTTTATCTAGGGAACAGATTTTGTCTTGTTTTTACTAAACTTCTGTTTAAGGATTTTTTTCCCATGGGAATTGGAGTTCTCTTTTGTGTAATTACAAGATGACATTTCTGCCTGTGGTATGAAAAAAATAAAGAGGACTAATGAATCCGGTGTCATAAATGATTGCTTACATATTGTTTTGCCTTTTCTTGTTTAATAATCTATCATGTTATTATTTATTTTCGACCAGCATGATCATGTTTTTTCATGATCATTCTTAATGTTGGGTGTATTGCATTCGATTTGCTCAATAGGTCCTGATGTTATTTTGGTCTCTCAGGACCAGATAGTGGAGATGGGTACAAACGCTGTTATAACTCTTGAATAGAGAGGCAGGCAAACAAATCCAAATGTAAATCAGACTTAAAACAGGAAATAGGCAGTGATCAGGTGATCTACCAGTCACAAAAACCAGAGACATTCAAGAGAGACAAATCGAGAGTTGGAACATGGTTGACAAGAAGAGAACACCAAACCAAAACAACACCAAACAAACATGGCTCAGCATGGTCATGGTGGGTAAACGCTAAACCATACTTTGCACAGAACACAGATTCACTAGGGTTTAAATATACAAACTAATCAAGGAGCAAACTGAAAGCAGGTGAGAGTATTCGCATACATGAGAGTGACAAACAATTTTGGGACATAGGTGGTGACAAGACAGGAATGAAAACAAAACATGTATACACAACATAGAGCACGGAATTGCATGCCATAGCACTGTGGGCTGTTATGAGGGGGAAATTTCTGACAGATGCCTACAAACACTCCTCTCCCTATGTTGTCCCCTTTGGGTAAGACATCCAAGCAAAGGCCAATGTGCCATTCTCCATTATGTTGACTGTTACCAGAGGAGCTGTGGAAAGTGACATGGGGCATATTGGCATAAGGCAGGCATCCAGAAAACAACATCTGGTCGGTCGCAAAACCTCAGGTATGAGTAGAGCGTGGGAGGCCTTTCTGCCAGGCTCATTTTGTGGGGGGCATGGTAAAGGGAACTATCAAACCTATGCCTGCTCAGCATATGAGAAGCCATGTCACTGGCCTCAAGCACAAGCAGGGGTGGGAGTTTGTGTTGTCATGCTCAGGTGTTAGCAGGGGGTGGGATGCCTCTTTATCAGATTGTAGTAGCCATGTCATCTGCCTGAAGCAGGAGCAGGGGTGGGAAGCCATGCTGTCAACTTGAACCATGAGCAGGACTTTGTGAAACTGTACCATTGACCTCAAACAGAAGCAGGGTGTGGGAGGATGCAGCATCAGCTTTAGACTGGACCAGGGTGTGGGAGGATGCACTGTTGGCCTCATGCAAGAGCAGGACATGGGAGGAAACTTTGCAGGAAAGCCTGTATGCTTGGCATCTGAATGAAGCTTTGCTGGAGAGGCTGCTCTGATGGTCTTTGGTTCAAGTTTGTTAGAGGAGGCCCCCTCATAAGCCTCTGGAGGGAGCTCTGCAAATGAGGCCATCCTCTGATCTCATCAGGGGAGGTCACTAGTTGGAGCACAACCAAAGAAGCCACTCTGTCTGCTGTGGTCTTGGGCTCATCAGAGGAGGTCGCCTCATCGGGTAATCCACTCTCAAATTTAAATTGTGAAACATCCCCCACTTCACAATCTTTTATTCAGTGTTAAAGTCAGGCGAACTGAAGATCATTCCAGGACCAGGCCTACAGTTTGTTTTCAGAAGTGAGCCGACAAAAACCAAAAACATAAATCAGATTTAAAACCGGAAACAGGCAGCGATCAGGTGATCTACAAAAAAATGCTACCAGGGATATTCAAAAAACACAATATAATATACATAATCTAATTATGTAATAATATAATATTACATAATAATTGCATAAAATTCAAGATATAAGTAAATATTTTAAAATCATCAAACCTGTTTGTTTACAAGTTTTTCGTTAAATGAAAAATGGGGTCTCAGATCTTTGCACCCCACTGCAAGTCCAGGCAATATCAAATCATTACCAACACAACGAATAAGGCATTTTAAAGGAATTTTGGTGACTTACAGTTTTTTTTCAAAATGAAGGTGCAAATGAACCTCACATTATCATGCTTCCCATGTCTTTCTGTTCAGAACATTTTACAAGGACTGTAATTTGCATTAAATGTTCTGCGTTTGAGAGAAAAGCTAACATTCCAGTGAAACTTCACAGTCTCTTTTAAAGCACCGGGTGATTTTCATACCCAGTGGTTGTTATCATCTGCCAAAATTTTCAGATACCCTCCATATTTATTTTCACACACATCCCAATGTATAACACAGAGGCAGGCAGTGTGGATCCACAGCATTGGCTAGAGTTACACAACCAGCTTGAACATGTTACTGAATCACACACAATTTGAGTGTAATTATTTGACATATTTCTGTAGGGGCTCTTGCCATATTTAAGCAAGATGAAACTATCGTGGCTTGCTTAATGAAAATCTCTGGAACATTAAAGTCTTTGCATGGGTCTTTAATTAGCATTACAGCTATGGCATGAGCTCCAAGTATTTTTTTTTTTTTTTTGAAGTGGTGCATGCTTCTAATACAAAGTTTGGTGCTAATAGAGATGGTGTTTTTTGCTTCTGCAGGCCACATGTGTGTGGGGGTCAGCAGTGCTGTTCAGGATGGGCTGTTGCACCTGGAACAAACCGCTGCATCAAACGTGAGTCAATCACACTTTTTTTCAGGATTTGCCCTGTAGCACCATTCAGCAGAGCACATGCCGACATGAGACACACACACACACACACACACACACACACACACACTCCGTCATAATCAGCACTGTAAGCTTGTTTTCAGAGTATCTTTATGATTTTTGCCAAATCTATATAAATATCATTTGTGAATAACACACAAAGCAGATAAAGCAGTGATCAGATCAATATATCATTATGAATACCGATATAAGGCTTATGTTGTTTGGAAACAACATACTTTTGCATATGTGATCCTGTAAACCTCGGTGTTGGCGAATTGCAACGTAGCGTGCATGCAAACATCCTGCTGGATTACGGTACCGAACAAGTATTTTTGCCATATTGTTCATCTTAAGGCACAAATTACCAGCCCGCAGCATCTGGTTCACACAGTTCTCCTGACAGAGGTGCTTAATTATGGGTGTAGCTCTACTTTTATTTGGCCACAGCAATACTGGATACCTAAATGGCTACATAATTAAAAACAAAAAAAAGGCAGATAACACAGGAGGAGTAATAAATAGCTGGTCACGTTTTGTAAAAAAAAAAAAAAACATCCAGCTGCAACATTTAGAAGTGCAACTATCTCTTTGTTATTGCATTCTTTTTTGTTTGTGGTTTGTGGAAAATGGCACATTCCTGGATGAAAATCTGTTGCTATTTTAAGAACCTTGGAACATCTGCTTCAGAATCATTCATGACTTTAACATATTTAATATTTAACAATATAAAGCAGAAAATGCCAAATCTGTAGCAGATAGTTATATAGGTTTTAAGTATTTACTGTTCTAATATGTAATATCTGAAATTCAGGTCTTGGTATATAGCAAAAATGCCTTATTTGAGCTATGAGATGCATCAGTTACCACCTTTTTACTGTCCAACAGCTCTGAGCACCAAAATGAAAGGTTTCTGAAAAGTGTTGCCAAGCTTATCTTTAAGTTTTACAAGCACAGACATTTCTTGTAACTCACAAAAGGAAAGCCTCAATTATAACTGCCCTGTGTGCAGAGTTGATGTGGGAGAGGAAATTTTTGCTTTGACATTTTAAATCATTTTTTTTTACATCATACAAATATATAGTATGCAAAATACTTTAACATTTTAAAATCGTTAATTAATAGATATAATATGAGACATGAGAACCACTTTATAAAGCTTAAACGTATAAGATGCGTAATTGTTCTAGTTAATATGTTGCAATGAGCAGGCTCACAGCATTTATAACGCATTCTGATCCAGGCGTTTTCAGTCGAGCGTCTGTATTTTTGCTGGTTTCACAATTAAGAGTGAAGATGCGAACTCAAAATCAACACAAAAGCTTTTAAAAAGCGTAGAAGCACATAACGTGTCGACTTGAAATCGGTTTGCACGGATGCGTTGACTATCAAGAGTGGCTTGCAAGATCATTCTTCTCTCTACATGTGGCCTCTTTTTAGTACATGGCTTTGATCCAGGTTGGAGCATAACACACCATGCCTGACTAAATGAGTAAAAACAAGTGCCACTGTGCCTGGCCTCAAACACGTCAGAGACCTTAACTCAGAGAGACACGCACACACGCAAACACACCACAGATTGGCAGCAAGGACAAGGACTGTGAAGGGTTAGATCTGGAAGCAAAGCTACTAGAGAAAACATTCGTAGTGGGAGACGCATACTTTGTGCGTTACACACTTGCGTGTAGCTCCAAATTTAAACTGGTGTATGCCATAGATGTATGCCGTCAAGCATTTCATATGTTACATACATATACACACATGTACACACTACAGACTACGGGGGAAAGAAAACACACTCACAGTGGGGGAAAGAACAGACTGACATGCGTGCCATTTGTAAAAACATTTAATACAACCTGCCTCCCAGAATCCTCTGTTTCTCTATGACGGAATTGTGATCTTAAAGCTGTCAGTGGCAAGCTTTTCTCATTAGGGAGGAACTGATGCCTAGAGCTATGGTTGAGTAACAGTGTCATACCTCCATAATTCATGTTGTGACTAAGCGCAGATTAACTACACACACACACACACATGCACGCACGCACACAGAAACACACACACACACACGCATACACACAGATGTAATAGTTTTACAGAAGAACGACTCTACATGCAGATGTGAAAGGGGCTCAACTTAGGATAGGATCACTGAAAGTCTTTCAGAGATCAGGTTTAAGAGCCGAAGCATGACAGACACCGTCATTCTGGAGAATATAAGACATCCCTCAATTCAGTGTTGGACTTGTCCCAGAAGAATGCAGGTGTGAGAGTTATCTTAATTATTGTTCTTTTCCTTTTTACCCCCTCATCATGTTGAGAGAACATTCCCTCAAATAGTTTTTCTTTCATCTAAGATTGTTTCCTCTTTGTAATTGTGATAAATTCCTTTTTTTGGTTTACAATCTACAATAAACTCACAGCATCAATACCCTTACATACAAGAACCTCCTGATTTTATTTATTTGTTTGTTTACTTGAAGTCCAGTTTAATCATATCCGGTATTTATACCGAACGTCTTTCTCTCTTTCTCTCTCTCATGCCTAATGTGAAGCACTTCCTAATAGTTCTTTTCAATTAAAACCAGACCAAACTCTTGGCTTCACTTGCACTCAATAAACTGTTTATCTTCATGCTTAATAATAAGCAACACCGAACAGTGTTGGACTAATCTGGAAAATTCAGGTCTTTCTGTGATGCCTAGTCTGATGCCGCACGATTTCCTCGTTCTGCTCTACGCCTTGAGATTGGCGTCTATGTGTCTCAGTAGTGTGCGTTGACACACGGTTAGATAATAGCAAAGCATTTCGCCTTTAGCAGCTTCCAAACCCTTATAATAGATTACAGAGCGATGATCAGTACCTTCTGCTGCACTCGACATGGACCCACATGCATACCATGAAGATTTGCACTTCATAAAATACAGTTGAATGAGTTTGTGTCCTTACAAAAGCCTTGTGGACATTTACGACATGGGCAAATTCGTACCTAGATTTGTAGAAGAGCTTCTTCTATAATTCTAAACACCGTTGTGTGCTCATTTATATGATTTCTATTTACTTCCTTTCATACCCGCCTTGGTACTGTGACTGCTTTTACTTTTCTACATTTGCCTGCTGCAATGAATTATAATTCCACCAACTCACCCAGAAGAGGATGCGAGCCCTTCAAAATTTCATCTACATGTCCTTCAACTGTCCTCTTTGGCACGTTTAAATCCACATTTGTGTTTCTGTGCAGCTGCTTTGTAATAATATCTATCGTTGCTTTCAGTGTTGATGTGATGTGCCGATGTGACCTCGCTAAGATTTCTCTTTGGCTAAAAGGGCTTCATGTTTATTGGACATAATCTGTAGAAAAAATGTCTAATTTCTAACCAAACTAATCAGTTTGATTGTTTGCATATTAGGGAACAGGCAAACGATGAGGCAGAGACAGCGAAAGAACCAAAAACATGAAATATCACATGACACGTTTGAATCACAAAATATGTCGTGATTTCTTTTGAAAGCATTTACTGATTTGTAGTTGAAAATCTCACATAAAAATTGTAAAATGTAAAAAAAAGTTTTCATAGTTTTGAAGATGAAAGGTTTTGTAATTTTTTTTTTGTGAAGCACTAGTGTTTATTTAGGTTTAGGTAGAATTATGTAGGATTATGGTTTATGTTTACACTAATCAAATTCAGTTTTATTTCTGTAGTGATTTTAACAATAGAAACTGTTTAAGGCAGCTATGAGTTTACATCATTTTATTTATATTAATTAATTTAAATAATTTTATTTATGTGGGTTAAATATGCCAGAAAATTCCCTTGTTCCACTGTGGAGCCTGTGAACAAGTTACCTATCATTTAACCGGTTGCTTGTATTTGAATCTGTTTTAGACCGAATAACTGTAAACTGTAATTAGTTGAATTGCTAAAGAGTATTCAGTTATATGCTATCCTTTCTTTTCTAGGGTTGCAGTACACAGGTGGCTCGCATGCTTTATTATGTCTGTTTCAATATTTAGTATAAACACAGAATCTTATAAGCAGCTCACAATATTACCTCTGTTGTTGTTCTTTAATTTTTATCTTTATCTGGTATTCTTAGTTCATTTACTTTTTCCCATGGCTGACTCCAGGGGAAATTCTTCATATGGTGAATTTTTTGGACATTTTCAATTACTTTCCCAAGTAACCCCATGGGGTAGTATTAATACCGCAAATTTCTCCTTGGGGAGCCATAAAGTTCATCTATCTATCTGTCTGTCTTCCTGTCTGTCTGTCTGTCTGAATTCATTTTTGAATCTTGATCACAGTTGCATCAAATGGGAAATGGGAAAAACAGTGCACAAGTGTCCAATGATAGATACCAAAACTGAACATGTAAGCATTAACATATAGAATAATAAATTTGACGGGGAAATTTGACATAATGGCTTCTACCTGGCTTTATAGCATTAAACCATGTCAATAGCTGTGTTTGTTTAACTAACTAATGTGAAAGCTTGGCAGATAGATAAATTAACAAACAACAACAACAAAGAAATAATGAAATTAAAAAGAAATGTATTATATAATTTAAGAAATCGTCATCATTTTACAGCTGAGGTGTCAAATTGTTTCGAACGGGAACATTTTATTTTTATGGTCTACCTTTCAGCCAAATATTATTAAATATTATTATTTGTTAGATTTGAAGCCATGAAATTCTATGATTTCTCTCTGAACCTACAGATGGGATCTCTCCTTTCAGATGGGATCTGTCAAAGATAGTGAGTGGCTGTGTGTACATATGCGAGAGAGCAGCACATTTTACAGCTTCTTTTAGCTTCATCACCATGTGTTTACCAGCTGGTTGTGTGTCAGTGTGTTAGCACGTGGACATCAGGTCCATTAGCAGTACTTTTGGCTGTTATGCTTTACAGTTTTATGAAGATTTATCAAGTAGAGTCCAGAAACCTTTCATGGAGTGAATGCTTTAAAAATCGCTGAATATTAAAGATGGATAAATGGCAACATTTTAATGGTGTCTGGGAACACACTTCCTGTGACCCATGGAAAGTCATTAAAACAGGTTGGCCTCTGCTGTAAGGTTATTGAGTTGGCGGTGAGGTAATTTGCTACACCAACAGTCATGGAGGCCTTTCAGTTCTTTACTAGGCCTGGGTGGCTTAGGACCAGGGTTACACAGTTCACAGTACAGGGGCATAACTCTTCCTGACGGAGGAAGAGTTTTATAGGCCGTCAGACACAGCCTGAAATTAATACACACGTGAGTGAAGGCTCATTGTTATCCTCTATAGAGTTTAATACAATATTAAGTTTAATTTGGATATTAATTGATTACACAGATTAACAGATTAATGTACTGGTTTTACTTCTGTTCAGAAATCAAGAATTCAAGAATCTGACATGCAGTGAGCCACAACTGAGGAAATATCAAGCATGTTAATATCAAACCTTATATTAGCTTGTTTCCAAATTATGTTTTGCATATTTCTTTGTGGATAAGTAAAAAAGCTTAAAAAATGTGTCTCTAATATTTAAATCAAGGACAGAGTATCTGCATATGCCCAATGTAGGATGTAAGTTGTAGTATCTTCCCACTATGCACCACAATAAATACACACACAGTCTTGCCTTGCTGCCATATGGAGATCATTCGTACTGCTCACTGCTCTCATGAGATTGGCTGCTTCAGAGTTTTGGGTGTAACACAACAAAGAAGCACTTCTTCTTCAAAGCATTTTATCACGTGGTATGTCAGATCTCAGTTATCTGAAATTAGAGGTGAAGGGTTGCACTGGTGACCCAATTCAGTGGTAGCCAAAATACTGACACAGGTTGCTGAAAGATTATATTCCCAATAAGCTTTGAGAGAAGCATGAAGATAGAATCTAATACTGTATATTCCAAGATAGAATGGAAAATACAGAATGAGATTTACGCCTACATGATATCATAAAAATGCCGGACTGCAAAACATAAAGAAAATAATTGCTGTAAAATGCTATGGTGTGTTTTAGTAGAGTCTAATATGCACCATGGTGTGTCACTTGCCCTTTAAACAATTTTATTTCTTCTGTCTGAATACTTTCTTACTATTTATTTCCATTTGAACATTTTTCTCTCTTGATATCATGACTAATGATTCTCTCCAGTCTTTATTATATATTAGCTGTCTCATTCTTAATGCCTATTTCCTGAAGAAAGCTCTGAATTTCTCCATTCCTGCAACACTTGGCCTTCTAATGGTTCCTGGCACAACAATTACTTTGCTGAAAGTGATTATTTTATATGATGACTGTTCTTGTAAAAGAAGAAAATTCACTTAGTAATGCTCAGTGCTGAAGCCCCATTTCTAGGAACATTTTAAATCCATAGAAATTCTCTTGGACAGTGCAGGAGGAATTAACACCATTCTTCATTTAGTTGGTCTTTTGATGATGATTATGGTGGAGTTTTGCTTAACGTGTCTTTGAAGGCCATAGCATATAATAGAAATTAAATTAATAAGTGTTTGGGTTTGGGTTGAGAATATTTCAGCATTGGATAGTGAACAGTCAGATAATGTCTGATTAAGTCAGATCACTTAACAAAATGTAGGCTTATTACAGTGTTAATGACAGATTAGTGCAAGTAGTGACATAAATTCCTTGAATTTTATGTAAGCGGTATTATGTTATGGGTTTTATGTTAGGGATTTTATGACACAGTGTTTGTCCTGACTTGAACCACATCCCATAATTGTGCTACCGGGAAGCACTTTGCTGCTCGAGCATAACAGCACTGAATGTTCAGTCTTTTGCATTTTGAAGTAAGCAGATATGAATCATTTGTGGCAATCAGAAAGCATCACATCACTCATTTCATTTACTGAATGACCTGTTATGTGGTAAAATGAGAAGAAATGGAGTGTAAGTGTATCATGCTCACTCTTTGGGCCACTGCATCTCTTCACCTCACCACCCATGACTGGACATCCTTCCTTCAAAATAATTATATCGACAGTGGCTCTGCTGAGAAGGTTTTTTTTTTCTTTACAAATGTTTGTTTTTTATTATATCCTACCATGTCAAAGAGAGCACATTTTTTACCAAATGAAAGGAATGCAGAGCAATTAGTTTTAATGATGTGCAGGACAAGTCAGCATGACAGCAATTATTGCAACATTGTTGGGCCAAGCTGCATGTGGAAGCAGTGACAGTGCAGGAAACACTAACACACCCAATACACTACAATGAGAACAGTGTTTTCATGGTGTCAGAGTCCAACTGCGCCCATCTTTAACCATGATTTAAGGTAGTGACCACGTATTGGGTCATGGAGGCATTAATTAGACCCATGACGCAAAATAGCAATCGGATACCGAGATTTCTTTCACTGAAGAAACACTGTTTGATTTTTATGTGGTTTTTGATTGATGCTCTCATAAACTGGTCCAAGAATGTTCATAATAAACATAGGAAAAGTATGCAGAACTATATGCTCAAATTGTAAGACAAATCCACATAGTCAGGTGATGATTCAGAACAACACAACCTTAAAATGTTTGGCCTAGAATAGAAATGCTCAAGGATTAAGTGAGATTTCTGGACATATATCATTACGATGTGAGAATCATTGCGATACTAGAAATAGTTTTTCGTGTCAGTAGGAGAATATAGAAAAAAGTGCTTCATGAAGTGTGTCAAGTTATCTAAAGTTATTCTTTCGGCTTCTCCCATTAGGGGTCGCCACAGCGGATCATCCGTATTCATGATCCACATGTTCGATTTGGCACATGTTTTTACGCTGGATGCCCTTCCTAACGCAACCCTCCCCATTTATCTGGGCTTGGGACTGGCACTAAGAGTGCAATGGCTTGTGCAACCCTAATGGCTGGGGTTGGTTCCCTGACCGGGGATGGAACCCGAGCCGCAGCGGTAAAAGCTCCGCATCCCAACCACTAGACCACCTGGGAACCTAAGTTATCTAAAGTTATTCAACATATCAATTTAAATATATTGTATATTAAAAGGTTTTTTTTCTTAAATAAAAATTAATTAATAAGTTAAAATAAAAGGTCAATGTTGTAATTTTTTCATGTGCATGCAGGCACAGTCTTTACCAAAAAAAGAAAAGAAAAACTTAATACGATAGATTTGGATAGGATTGAAATTCCAGAGATACTCCGGGAATAAATACAGTACCCCACCTTCTCAAGAAAAACTTGTCCAATCCAAAAACAGCTCAACATTCCAGAAATATGAAAGTTCAATGTAGAGGAATCGGAATTCGCAGCTTTCGTTTTGTCCTAACAAGAAAAGTTGGATTATCTGGACAACATGCACAATAGAGTAGGTTTCATTACATCAATATTAAATCTTGTTGCTCTGCAGATGTTTACTTATAGCAGTAAAAATGTGCAAATGCTGCATGGTGGTTTATACTGCATCAAATAAAATCTCAGAATATCTTGTAACATGATGCAATAAGGCAAATTGGGCAGTCAAAGTTTGTAAAAGTGAATTTTTAGAAAACGGTTATGTTTTAGAGTGGCTTGTTCTTATAACACTAAATGCTGGATCATATGTTCTATGATGAAAAAAAAAAAGAAAAAAAAAAAACAACAACGTAAAATTTGTTTGTAGGTTTTGGCCTATACAAGCTACCAAAACAGCTTGGCATTGATTCTACATTTCTGGAACTGTACTGGAGGGTTGAAAATCAGTTTTAAAGAACAGATATTCTTACTTGCTGCTTTTGATGGTTGTAAAGAGCAATGTTAAACAAAATTTCCAATCAGAGTCCAATCAGCTTGTATTTAAGGCGCAGTTTTTTTTCTTCTGACAAAATTATGCGAGGTGCTTCTTGGAAATTATTACTTCCAAATATTACTGAAATATAGATGGATAAAAAGTCAATTCTGATTTGGTAATATTGAGGTTTTATCTTTACTATATTAGGAGGTGAGCAGTCCCAGAGAATCTGGAACGACCAATCTCCGTACCAGGGCAAACTTTGGACTGAAGTTCAAGGCCTGCTTGACAATAACAGGAAAGCCAGCAGGCCATACAGTCACTCTCCCAGAAGAGTTGGAGGAAGCTTTTGGGCTTGTAATCTGTCAGTGTCTCCCAGCATCTGTGTCAATAGCATTCCTGCGCTGTTGACAGAGCGTCGCTGTTTGCTTTAGTCCCCAGAGAGCGGTGGCCTGATTTACTGTTTGAGGACAATGTAATAAATTCTAGTTTGCCATCCAGCACACACAGGCGCTTCACAAGCCAGAGAGGCTTGTTTGGTTTGCATGGCATGCTACAGGCCCCTGTAGACCACGTTAAAGTAGCCAGGTGGCCAGTTCGAAGCCTGCACAGATTGTTTTTCTCTCAACCATGACCACGGGGTTGACTCACGCTGCCTGTATTTACTAGCTATTGATAAACAATGTTTGTGTTAAATCACTCTGATCTCTGGTTGTAGGGAACATTCACACTTATTTAGTAAACAAAGACCATGATTCTATATATAAGTGTGATGCAGACTGAAATGTATTTGTGTTATTGAAGTGCTTTGGGAGTTGGACACGCTTACTGTCAAGTGTTTGCATTCTGATTTCTTTTGTATTGTAAGCGTTCTTTTAAACCTGCTGTCTGGCGCTTACATGATCTGGCAAAGAATAAGTAAGCCTACTTCAGAACTTTAACAGCTTTACACTCCAAATCAGAAGAATATGATCGTTAAATCTGTGATAATAATATTTCAGAAGATGCACCACAACATTTTTTATGAATAACCTAAGAAATCAAACATAATGGGTGTAATGTGGCACAACATGAAGAGATACTGTAACCATTTCAAGATTGAGGACATCGTGCCTCAAAGTGTTTTATTCTTCTTAAACCTCTTTCCCAAGCATGACACTTTCATTAATTAAAGCAAAACATGAAATCTTTATCAATTTATATTTAGGTTTAACATAGTGGAATGTACGTGCAATAACCAGTTCCAGTCATCACCTACATATAAACCTTTGCTCACATACATACAATACTTTACTATATATATATA
>JAAIIK010000016.1:7400936-7429634 GCA_014706435.1 Silurus glanis | reverse complement strand
TCTATCTATCTATCTATCTATCTATCTATCTATCTATCTATCTATCTGTCTGTCTATCTGTCTGTCTGTCTGTCTGTCTGTCTGTCTGTCTGTCTGTCTGTCTGTCCTTTGCCCAAAACTTTAGAAGCACAAACTGGCCATGAAGCCAAAGCACCATATAGACTGGGCTTCCAAGGTTGGAGTGAAAGAGTTTGTATTCTGCACAGAGCCCTGACCTTAACCCCAGCAAACATATTTTTGGGGAGAACTGGAACACTGACTACACCCCAGGCCTCCACAGAGACACACATCAGTGTCTGACCTCACCAAAGATCGTTTGACCCACAACACAAATTATATTGTGTCCTAAATACTTGTGTAAATACACATAAACTATGCATTTATTTTGATGTAAGCCATTAAGATGTGTGCACTCTTACAGACATAAAACCTCACACACTAGTGTGACTGAATGGACTCAAATCCCCACAGCTCAAATACCCAAAATCTAGTGGGAAGCCTTCCAAGAAAAGTGACTGCTCTGAGCAGACTTTAACCCAAATAGCACAGTGTTTTGTTAGTTTCTTAAAGTTGAGGTGTCATACTACAGACTGAAAAAACATATTTGGCAAAGCTGCTTATTTCTGGTCAGAAATCAGCTACAGCGAGATCCAGTGGGGGGGGAATGGGAGACCCAGTTGTGACATTTCAATTGTTAGAATATAAACAATTATTTTGTCACACAAAATATATTGTGTCTTAAATACTTAAACTATGATAACTATGCATTTCAGTAAATGTAGGTCAATAGGATATGAGCACTCAGACATAATGCAGTATTTACAACTTACATATGATACATGTGTGTCATGTGTTAATGCAGTTTTCAATTGTGTTAGAACACAAGCATTATCTCATAGCTGATTGCTTCATTATACCTATTTATCTTCAATGTTAAAAAAGGATGAAAATCTTAATATTAGTCTAGCTGTTATGTTTTAAAGACAGTAGTTCGCTATCAAGCTAGTTAACATACGCTAAATATTATAATCTGTGATTAATGCCAGTAAGCAGGTATGCTTACAAATTAGCTAAATAATGCTGTCTATTGTGCTTCACTAGCAAGTATTAGCCTAATACATCCACATTCATGGCACTCTGATGATAGAGGGAAATCAACCTGATGGAGATTAGTAATGCCTGCATTGAATGCATGTAATATATAAATCAATTTTTTTTTTTTTTTTTTTCGGATATTTAATGTTATATTTTTGTCTTAGTAGTGACCTGAATAAATAAACATAAATACATGAATTGCTAATCCTTAAATTTCTCTTATCATTTTTATAATATAGTACGACTTTATATTGTTAAGAAGTTTGACAGTATTCATTGATGGAGTGCTTCCTGCTCCCGGTGGGTGTGCTGGTGATGCAGGGTGGACTTCTGACCTTTGTCTTTCCTGTTGGGCAGTGTGACTGGGCAATGTGGAGGGTGTGAAGGGTAAGGACTTTCCGGAGCCAAAAGTGCATCCTTTTTAGTGATTTAAGGCAGCCTTTCTGCAGGGTTTCTCTGCAAACACTCGATTATGTAACACTGACATGACAAAGGATGCCAACTCAGCATTCCACATGAACCCTTGACTTACTACGCCACATGCATTATTACATCTTTAGAACATTACAATTGCTACTAATACATAAACTAATTCATTAAACAATACATAAATGACCAAATACATAAATTATGTAGTCACAGTGGACTGCTCCAGACGTTTAAAAAGAACATTCACAAGAATTACTGTTTATTGCAAAAAATAAATAAATAAATCCTGAACTTAATCATAATGTTTAGCAGCTTAAGCTGATTTTACTGCTGGAATGAATCAGAGCAAAAGCCATTTGTGAATACAGATCATGATACTGAGGAAGAGAGCATTTCAAAACATGTGGTAACACTTTCCCTAAAGATTTCCCTTTATTTCATACTCACAAAATTGACTACAGAATATAACCCAATATCACGCTGATATGTTTTACATTGTTTGATTACTCTTAATAACTGCTAATATACTGTACATAGGAGTTATATGATCAGATCTAAATTGTAGAGGGATTACAAGGTCTGAATATGCCAGATCCCAAATCCTAATGAGTTCTCTATTGGGATTGATTACAGGTGGTATGTAGAACCTAAACTTTTTTAACTTGGCATCAAACTTTTCATCTGTGGCTCTGTCTGTCTAATTTGGCAAATTATTTATACATGTGTTATTAGCCAGATACTTTACATAATGTTCTAAGTTAAGCACATTGTCACCATTAAACCATAGGCTTTTTTCGTCTTCTCTTTCGAGTCTCTGGCTGTCCTTTCCAATCTCCACCCTTTATTCTTACTTCTCACTTACTCACGCTAAAGAGAAAATTGATGCGCTGGAGCAACAGACATGTTATATGGGCCTCTAGTGGCAAGCATAAGTTTTATCTATTCACAGTTTTAAACATTTGCAGCCAGAAAACATTTACAAAGAAACAGCAACTACAAGAACGAGCAGGTGTTCATTTGCTGAAATATAGTTTGGAATTGGGAAAATTTCCATTAAATATTTGGCTGGATTTCAGTCAAAAGGACAAATATATATCATGTTCTCGTGATGAAGACTAGTGTAGTATCTAACGGTGTAATCATAACCCAAATTACAGCTAATATCTTTCCAGTAGTTCAAATGTGACCTCAAAATGAAAATGTCCACATACTGCAAAATAAAGTGTTTTTGCCAACATACTTTCTTTGATTAGACAAAATATGGCAGTTTCTTTCCAAGTGTAGATTTGAAGGGGCTTAACTCTTTCTTTTTTTTTTTTTTTTACATATCAGCTGTTTTCCCTGCAATGCAACCATATTCCTTTTTTAGATGTGATACCTGATTTCATGTCACCTTTACCAAGAATATATGAGGCACTGCCTGGAATTCCACAATCATCTTCAAAGTCAGATTGAACATGCAGCTTTGTAAAACTGGGGGTAAGGCAGCATAGCATTCCTTGTTGTGCCTATGGTGCACCCTGAGGTACAATTTAGACCAGGTGGCAACCATATGGTCCTATATATCTGTCATGAAGGAAATATTCAAGAGGCTCCCGTTTCTAAGCAGAGGCTGGCCAACTGGTTGGTGGACTTCATAATTATATGCCTGTAATTCAGGCTAGATGCAAAGGTCCTATTGCCACATGTCCCTTTAAAAGTAGAATTTATTTCTTGGTATTATTCATAGGCTTGCAACTCTTTGTTGTTGGTACATTATCATCACTGTGAACCTTCTTCTTGTTTTAAAAAGTTAACTACACATTCACCCCAGTGGCTTGACTTTGACAATTATCTATCCACCCTTCCAGTTACTTACTTATGGTATGTCAGTGGCCTATAATATCCAAATGTCATGTCATATAATATAATGAATGTTGGCAGATTAGAATGGTAGTTACTTATGTAACTGTCTTTCTATGAAACTCAAATAACTAGAGCCAACACTGAAACTGTCAAGGAGGTTTCAGGGAAAGATTGTATTTATAGCAAATGCTGCACCATGCATCACTTTGAGACTTTACTGGAAGAATGTGTGAATAGACTCAACACTGTAAACACTTTCTTTCACTATTTTCTATCTAGGGTTCATAAACGCGCAGTTACATACCGAGAACTAGCATTATTTTAAGTGAAACTAGAGATTTTGGGATAACTAGTGACTAGTGACTGCCAGTTTGTTAGTATGGTCAGTTTCCTTCCATCAAACTGTATAGAAAAAATCTCCTCGAGTTACGGTTATTAACACTTGATAACAACTATCACATGCTTTCTCTGAGGCACATATAGCCAGTCAAATGCATCTTTCAGAACTTTTAATAATGCTGTATTATGGGAACACATACACACTCAGAGAAAGTGTGATCTGCTTACTTCTGCATACACACGAAACGTGAGACACGATTGGCTAGTGTTACGTTGATTGACTTTGGTGGCAGGGTATACATTTACATTCATATTTGCTGCATTTAGCAGACTCCATTATCCAGAGCGACGTACAAAGGCGAGGGATTATACCATCCCTCCAATCCATAGAAAATGGCTAGTTTGGCAATTGAGCAACTGTGGTTTTTTTTTTTTTTTGCACAGATCAGGTGCCCTGCTTGTTCTTGTTTGTTGGTGTTGAGGTTTGGGAGACATTTTTAAGTCTTTTGATTTTGGTGTTGTACTGCTCTCATAGTGCCTTATTTAGAAGTAAACTACAGTCATCTTTTTGGCTCTGGTAGTTGGACACAGTTGAAAACTTTGTACTTGACATTAGTACTTTAGTTATTCGGTTGAGATATCTTATGAGTACTTCGAAGATTTTAAATAAAAATGCAAAGGGTGAAACATCTGTTCATTTTCAAGGCAATGTTATTGACTGAGAGTACTAAAGAAGGTCCCCAAATCCTCTAAAATGATACCATGATTTAGGCATGATAAACAACTTCTTAAGTACTTTCCACCTCTGGGAACATGGATTGACTGGGCCTGGTTAATTAAGGCATCTCTCTTGCATGCCCTAATCCTTTCTTAAATGAAGCTAAATGTGCCATGATAAGCGGTATCTTCCCCAGAACCACAGTGATTGGAGATGAGAGAAATACACAAAAGTATAGTCATTGTGGTCTAATTGTTCACTGATGTTTGGCCTCGTGCATTATGGATAATAGAGAAGACTATAAGCCAAGGCTTTATTTAAAATGCCAGGTGCAGGGCTGTGTTTGCATGCACATTAAATGAAAACAGAATGCAGTTTCTGGACCGTTCACAATTTATCTTAAACGATTTATTGACGTTACATGTTCCCATGTCAAAATCTATAATTATAATGTTATATCCATTCATAAATAAAATTGTTATTTTGCTTAGTAGGATGACATGGAGGAGTTAATAGTTTTCTAGATTTGTCAAGTAGTATAAAGCATTTTATATAGCTACCAATTAAATCAAGGAATTTTGAAACATTTAAAAGGGCAATGTTTTCTCGACAGGTTCTACTACATGATAATTAGATATCATGCTGCACTTCGATGATCTTAATAAGGAGCTACAGCCAAAACAATAAACAATGGTTATAAAAATATTAGCTAGATTCTTATTCTGTATGCGTACTCCAATAAAATGGAAAGGACAGGCATTTGTAGAGAAGGTCATAATGAGGAGAGTCAAGGCAATATTTTCCTTCATCACTGATTGTCTGAATTCCAATGCTTGTGGTTGAAATAGTACAGCATGGATTGATAATGAGGGTATTTGCTCTTTACATGCAGTTAAGTTTAGGGAAAGACAGATGCTGATAACGTCAGTTACTTGAGAATCAGTGAAATATAATGAGAAGATTGTATTCTCATTATCGCTGTGCGATTGAAGAAACGAAGAAATAGAATAATGTTCAAAAAAGGTGAGGTTTTATTTCTGTTGAATGTAAAGAACATCATATCATGGAGCTTAGTAATGATGCAATGACACATGGGTCACTAAGAAGCAATTATGCAACCAGATATGTTTTACTTATGGTCACCTGAAATAAAAGTACTAGAATTAAAAGGCTCTGGTGCCTCTATTATTTACAAATTATAGATTTAAATGTGCTAAAATTGAAGTTGACATTATGCACTTTAACATTTGAATCCAGCGTTGTGGTGTACAGCGCCAAAGCGAGAATTGTGTCACTGTCCAATTATATACAGCCTGCAGTAAATGTGCTGGCACACAGAAAAGGCTAAACAGTGGTTCTTCTTACACCACAACTTCACAGACCTGCATATGAGAGAGACCACAAGAGGTTAAAGTCTTCCAAAAAGTCGCAATTTATGTTGCCTTCTTTGAAGTGACAGAAATCTCTGGCTTATTTTTGTTTTTTCTTCACTGAGGACAAAGATCGTATTAGCTTTCCAAGTGTTGTCAAGAGAAATGTGCCAAAACAGTTTTTATTGCATGTTTCCTGACATATATTTAAGGGTAGAATATTGCTGTTTATATATTTCAGAGTCATGGTAAATGAAAGGTGCAATGACCCTATGGAAAAGAGCGAGACAGCAACCTTGGAACACAATGCCTGGGAAAAGCCAGTCCATTAGGTAGGGGTGGTTTACCACTATGAGGGCAGCTGGGTGTTATTTCTGTAAGTAACTGTGGATCATAATGTGAAAACAGCATGGCTACACCGCACCCCTACTGCCTTCTTCCCAGATTTCCAAAAATAAGTTAACATTAGCTAGTCTTACTTACACACTGATGGGAATGTAGTGCTTCTCCAGCATAGTCCAGAGGTATTGAACAAAAATTTGTAAAAGTCCAGTTACAGCAGCTAACATGACCAACATTAGTCAGCTTTCAATACAACATAATCTCTAAACAGAGAGGACGGAGCTATTTTAAATTTAATGAAAGCATATTTTCAAGTACATTTATTATTAATCATTCTGTTTTTTTTGTTTGTTTGCTAATCTGAACAGACAGGTAAATAAAACAGCAGAAATTCTGCACTAACTCTCTCTGTTCTAAAGCAATATTTCTAAGACTGTAGCCAGTCTCTGGTCTGATGATCCGTCTACAGGTAAGTTATTTTTTTATAAATGCTTGTGATCGGACGAGACACAAAACAGAAGGTGCTAAAGAGACCTGTTTAGATTTTCTTGGTCCAGGGCACTAAAATTTTGTTAAAACTGCAGCTAGGCATTGGTACTCCAGTTGCTGACATGTTTTATAAAAATATCAGTTAAGTCATAATAACAGTGTTAGTTGTAAACATCCTCTTCTATAATTAAACCTCTGCTTCATGTCATCTCTTATATTGTGCCAGGCAAAACTTTCGAACTAAAAACCCAGATGTTTGTCACAAGGCAACGTGTTCGCATTACTAGGTCATACATTTATTTATAGAAAACTCCAATTATGATATCGTGGCATATGTGGCATAAATCAAGGCTGTTTACTGCTAGGAGTTGTCATTATAATGTTTCTCTTTAATGAAGACACAACTGATGTTTAAAACCACTACTCCACTTCCATTCATCATTTTTTGATTGCTAGAAGTGTGTGAGGATTTGAACACTGGCTAATATGGAAACATCCCTTTGGTGCAATAATTCTTGTCTCTGATCATTTTTGTGGACTTTTAAGGTTTGTGGTTTGTGGACACCTGATAGTGTATAAGATGCCTTTGTTTGCTTGGCTTTCAGGGTATGAGGGTATCTATCATATTTGAACTCTGGAATCATACCAAAGCATTTCATCTCAGTGTACCCAGACCAGCATTTCCTTATATGCTCATGTTTTCTGCAGTATATCAGTCTTATTATGATCTGTGATGATAGCTTATGCTAGACTAGTCTAGTCTAGTCTAGATTACAACAGAAGTAGAGGCACTTTTATGGAATTATGTTTTTACTGTTCGGCATGGACAATTATTGAAGCTACATACTTAAAACACTGGACAGTGATCTGTTAGCATTAACCAAGTTAAACCAGCCCTTCTAAATCTACAGGACTTTAAAAAATATGCTTTAATATGCATTTTATTTTATTAATTAAGAATAAACTTGTTGCACACACCAACTTTTTAAGTAAATGAAAAAAAATGCAGCTTCTTGTGTTACTGGGAAAATACAAGACACTTTATGTCAAGTCAAGTTTATTTCTATAGCGCTTTACACAACGGACATTGTCTCAAAGCAGCTTTACAGAATTTAACAGTTAAGGTGAGAGATGTGTATATATATCCCTGATGAGCAGCCATGGTGACTCTGGCAAGGAAAAACTCTTTTAGATGTTATAAGGAAGAAACCTTGAGAGGAACCAGACTCAAAAGTGGAACCCATCCTCATTTGAGTGATAAAGAGTGTGATTATAGTCTTCAAAACAATACAAACACCAGGAGAGTGAGAACTAACATGAGCACCTGAATGTAAGATTATGAGTAATGTCCTTTCTACAGTCTTATACAGTAATTTGAGGTTATGGAACCAGGAGCTACTGAGCAACTCATAAAATAGCTTAACATTTGAGACCATTATAGATCCAACACCAGCTTCTCCATGCCAGAGCCTTTAAACACTCAAAAAGGTCCAATGTCCAAACTAATGAAGTGAAATCCAAATGGCGCTGGTACGTCTCTAGACGGTTCAGGATGTTTGTGGGGTCGGCATCTACTTCTTTAAAGGTCCACAATCTTCATGAGGTGGGACACGAATGGAGCCGGGCGCAACTTAAGTTACAGCTTCACTCTGACTGTTTCAAGGCACTGACACTGGTGTTCCATTAAATAAATGCTAAAAAACACATCCTCATATGAACTTCACATCAGTAATTACACACACGTGTGACTTGTTTATGTGAAGTATCAGTCCTGTGTGCAGATTGTTACTATAGAAATGATAATTTACTATGATGTGTGCATGAATATTATAAACTGTGCTTTTTCTTGTATATGGGGCAACTATCTGAGCTGTGATGCTATGGAAAATTACCGGTGTTTTGGTATAAATTCACGTATCTGTGGCCATTTTAATATAATCTTTTGTCAGAAATTAACAGGTTGTACTGACTATCCTGCTATTTTTTCATATGGTATACTCAAAAGCATCAGTGTTTCCTTTAAATAGGCCTTGGAAGCAAATTTCCAGTTTAAATCATACCTAGATATACAGCTGGAGAGCTTAAAACAGTAAAACATTGTGTTGATTTAGTATTGGACCTGAAAAGTTTTTATGAAAAATGTGCATGGTCTGTAACTTCATATATTTATATTAGAAAATCACACTCGGCAATTTGGTTTTTGAGCCCAAAGACATTGAAAATTTCTCAGTTGGAACAACTCTGTAATTCTTAAAGCTTTCCTTTTTTTCAGCTGCAAACCTCAACAGCAGTTTTGCCCTTTGCCAGTGTGCTGTTGTTCCATATTAGTCTGATGATCTACATGTTCGGATTCTCGCACTGAAATTAAGAATGCTGTGGTTTGAGGATTTTATGAGAACTTGTGCAAACTTGGATTTCCACATGACCTTCACCAGACGCCACTTACCACCTCTTTGCCAACCAGCTTTTTGATTGATGCTAATAATGCCAAGCTCTTTTACAATAAATGCCATTTGGATTAATCACCAGTTGGTTCAGAGGGAAACATTAACATTACTCATACTGTGTAAATACAGCTAAATCATTTTTTTTCTCCCCCTGTTTTGAAAGGTTATTCCTTCATGATGACTTGTCCAAATCTATTTAGAACACTAGTGAGTTTTTACCCTAACCTAGGGGTTTTTGCTATTGCTGTCCCTTTTTTATTTTAGTTTATTTACTAGTTTATTTCTAGTCTTCTTCTTCTTTCGGCAGCTCCGGTTAGGGGGCGCCACAGCGGATCATCCGTCGCCATACTACCCTGTTCTCTACATCTGCCTCTTTCAAACCAACTACTTGCATTCTATTACCACATCCATAAACCTCCTCCTTGGCCTTTCTCTTTTCCTCTTTCCTGGTGGCTCCATCCTCAGCATTCTCCTACCGGTATAACCAATGTCCCTCCTCTGCACATGTCCAAACCATCTCAATCTTGCCTCCCTCACCTTGTCTCCAAAAAAGTCCCCTCTAATAAACTTGTTTCTAATCCTGTCCATCCTCGTCACTCCTAATAAAAATCTCAGCATCTTCAGCTCTGATACCTCCAGCTCCACCTTCTGTCTTTTACTCAATGCCACTGTCTCCATACAACATCGCAGATCTCACCACAGTCCTATAAACTTTCCCTTTCACTCTTGCAGATACTCTTCTATCACAAATCACTCCTGCCACTCTTCTCCACCCACTCCACCCTGCCTGCACTCTTTTCTTCACTTCTCTAACACACTCTCCATTACTCTGCACTGTTGACCCCGGGTACCTGAACTCCTCCACCTTCTCCACCTCTTCTCCCTGCAACCGCACCACTCCACTGCCCTCCCTCTCATTCACACACATGTTCCCTGTCTTACTCCTACTGACTTTCATTTCCCTTCTTTCCAGCGCGTACCTCCACCTCTCCAGGCTCTTCTCAACCTGCTCACTACTCTCACCACAAATCACAATATCATCCATAAACATCATAGTCCATGGAGACTCCTGTCTGACCTCATCCGTCAACCTGTCCATCACCATTACAAACAGAAAAACGATCTAGAGAGTCGATCCTTGATGCAGTCCAACCTCCACCTTGAACCAGTCTGTCGTTCCTACTGCACACTTCACTGCTGTCACACTGTCCTCATACATGTCCTGCACCACCCTCACATACTTCTCTTCCACACCTGACTTCCTCATACAATACCACAGCTCCTCTCTCGGCACCCTGTCGTACGAGTTCTCTAAATCCACAAACACACAATTCAACTCCATCTGACCTTCTCTTTTCTTTTCAATCAACATTCTCGAAGCAAATATTGCGTCTGTGGTGCTCTTCCTCAGTATGAAACCATACTGTTGCTCACAGATGGTCACCTCTTCTCTCAGCCTGGCTTCCACTACTCTTTCCCATAACTTCATGGTGTGACTGATCAACTTTATTCCCCTGTAGTTACTGCAGGTCTGCACATCTCCCTTATTCTTAAAAATTTGTACCGACACACTCCTCCTCCATTCCTCAGGCATCCTCTCACCTTCCAAAATTTTGTTAAACAATATGGTTAAAAACTCCACTGAAATCTCTCCTAAACATCTCCATGCTTCTCCTGGTATGTCATCTGGTCCAACCGACTTTCCACTCTTCATCCTATTAATCACTGCTCTCACTTCCTCCTCACTAATCTTATTCACTTTCTGCTTCACCATCTCCACATCATCAAACCTTCTCTCTCAGTTTCCTTATTCTCATATTATCATCCACTGCTCAAAATACTCCATCTTCTCAACACACTCTCCTCACTAGTCAAAACATTTCAATTTCCATCTGCATCCTTTATTGCTCTAACTTGTAGCACATCCTTCCCAGCTCGGTCCCTCTGCCTGGCCACTCGCTACAAATTCTTTTCTCCTTCCTTAGTGTGCAACTTCTCACACAGCTCTGCCTTCTCATACATATGCCTTTTCCTTTGCTTTCGCCACATCCCTTTTCACCTGCTGCCGCATCTCCATGTACTCCTGTCTACTTTTCTCATCTCTGCTGATCCAGTTTCACTAACCTCTTTCTCCTTATGCTTTCCTGCACTTCCTCATTCTACCACCATGTCTTCCTTTCTTGGTGTCACACCAAATACCTTCCTAGCTGTCTTCCTTATCACTTCTGCAGTAGTTGCCCATTCATCCAGCACCTCTTCACCACCACCGAGCTCCTGTCTGACCTCTTCCCTGAAACTCACACTCCTCCTTCAGTTTCCACCATCTTATTCTTTTTTCAGTCCTCACTCTTCTTCTTCACCTTTAAATGCTGTCTAGCTACACTGTCCCCTGCCAACACCTTCAGTCTCCAATCTCCTTCAGGTTGCATGTCCTGCATAGAATGTAGTCCACCTTTGTGCACCTTCCTCCACTCTTATATGTCACCGTATGATCCTTCTTCTTCTTAAAATACGTATTTACCACTGCAATATCCATCCTTTTAGCAAAATCTACCACTATCCAACCCTCTACATTCCTCTCTTTAAGACCATCTCTTCACCTCCTCATCACCTATGTTCTCTTCACCAACATGCCCATTAAAGTCTGCCCTAATTACCAATCTTTCATTCTTTCAGGTACACTCTCCACCACTTCATCTAACTCACTCCAGAATGTTTTCTTCTCCTCCAATTCACAACCCACTTGTGGAGCATAAGCACTGATGGCAGTTATCATCACCCCTTCAACTTCCAGCTTCACATTAATCATGTGATCAGAAACTCTCTTCACCTCCACTACACTCTTACTGTACTTTTCCTTAAGGATTACACCTACACTATTTTTATTTCCATTTCCATTCTGGTTTGTGATCCGCATATTTGATTTGGCACATGTTTTACGCTGGATGCCCTTCCTAACGCAACCCTCCCCATTTATCCGGGCTTGGGACCGGCACTAAGAGTGCACTGGCTTGTGCCTCCCTAATGGCTGGGTTTCTTAGTTTAGTTTATTTCTATTTCATTGCTAAATATAGGGCTTGGAAGGGTGCCATTTTACTGCTGCTTTGTTGCCGTCCATTTGCTCACAGTATGCTGAAGCCCAGACCGGGCAGCTGATGCCAGAGAGTCCTGTCTGATGTCAGAGAGATTTGTTTAGACAGTCAGTGCATAGCCAACTGAGTATTTCCAACCTCAAACACAGTCTTCATATCAGAAAATTTCTGTATTAACTGATCGATGCTAAATGCTTGAACGCTAGATGTGGGTTCTGTACTTCTAAACAACTCAGGATGACAAATGGGCTTGGCCATGGGGAAATTGTTTTTCTGAACTTACCTCTTCATGTTCAGACACTGCTGCAAACTGTGCTGCATTCTTGGTGCTCCATGTCAGAGTCATTACAGAGAAAATGAAATGTGTGGGTCAGCATGATTAGTAAGGCTATAAACTAGTAAGTTAGACAGATTTATATTTGTATTTTTTTAGGATGAGTGTTCAAAGTTGTTTTGCAATATCGAGAATTTCTGTTTGGTTTAAAGTGATTTTGTGCTTTTTCTGACAATTAACACCATTGCTTAAACATTTAAACAGACAGTTGTTGTTTAAATGTTTAAATGTCTTGCTGTTCACATTGTTGGATTGTAGCAAAAACAGCAACAATTTATTCCTGTTTTTTCTTCTGTGTTGTAGTTTTATAAACTAGGTCAAGTGTGTTTTGTACTCTGTGTTCTCCGTCCTCCTCTTTCATGTTAGCATTTGCAGTACAAAGGGACCTACAGGACTGCTGTTTCCAATAGCCACCTAAATGCAAATAATAATCAATTCATCACTGGAAGGACGGGTGGTGAACTGTTAACCCACCCACCAAAGCCCAGTGGTTGGCACACCCACAAAGACCACATACTGAATGTCCCAGCAGAATCTTGGCTTCTGTCATTCATCCCTTTCTGTATTCAATTTCACGGAAAATATTCACGGAATCCATTCTTCTCTTTAAAAACGTCTTCAAGTTTTCATTGAATTTCAGTTTCATTACTTAATGTTTACTTGATCTGTTGAGTAAATGACAACAGTGGAAAGAACACATTTATTTTCCTCTCTTAAAAAGATGCTAATGACGGAATGTGGAGAGAATTCTTTGAGAAAATGTCAGAGCCAGAAGGACTGCGTGAGTAGTGATACATATGCTGAGCCAAAACAAAGAAGCACTTTTTCTTGTTACAAGATGCATCAAAAAGTTTAAGTGTCAACTATTCATTCATTTCTACATGTACAAATATTCATACCTAAAGGATAATTTGTTGAGTAATTCCACCTACATGCATACATATTTCACAGAAGTGTGAGGAACCCAAAGAACCCAAAGGAAACCCACAATAAAACAGTTGTGGAGATGTGGGTGTAGTTATAATATGCTTGTGCAGAGACTGATATTACATAAGGTGCCGCAAATAAGTTGAATATTAAGTATTTTTTCTGTGAGGATTGGCTGATATATTAGGTATGAAAGCATTTTAGTTCAAATCCAAGTGCCAACATGTTACCTGGTTGGGTCCTTTAGCAAGGTTCTCTGAGCCTCAAATACTTAACTGTATCCTGTATTCTTCAGTTCCTAAGAGAACAGTCAAACAAATGGATGTAAAGATATATCCTCCTGACTCATGAACTGTTCTCCATCAGGTGAATTCCCAACACTAATTGTCCGGCATGCTTAATGTCCTCAGTGTCAAAGCTGAGTTTTGATTTCTCACTGAGGTAAAGTAGAACCAGGCCTCACAGGTTTCTTTAAAAGTCTCAGGACTCTCCATCATAATTTCACAATGCTGTCATTTTCCCATGTGTCTTTAGTGTTGATAGTGCAACACTCTGAAATGGTATCACTGTAACCAATGTGCTGGTGTGTGGAACATTTGAAAACAGTGGGAATTAATGTGTCAGTGAGGACATCAATTTTAGTTAGTTTGTAAGAAAGGTGGGTTATTTGACACGAAAATATTTTTATATGGTTCTGTGCTGCATTTCTCAAAACTGGGAGTGGAGTAAATGAATAAATCACTTATCCTGACTAAATTGTCCAAACACATTCAGTTTCATAACTGAACTTTTACTGACCTGTTGAAGTTATTCGGAGCTGCCAGTTCAGATGAATGGAATTTGAAGTTCTGGAAGGTAAAAATTTCTGAATTTGTCACACCAGCGTTCTCTGTGAAGGGAACTGTCCAGGCTGTTTACAATGAGGTGGCAAGGTTGAATCCAGTGACATCATTTGAGTGGCAAACTAGAGCCATTATTCTGCAAAAAATGTAGTACGCTAGCATTAAAAAATGAATCTCATTAGCTAATGGTAGGAAATAAACTGAAGAAATTCAATGTTATTGTCAGGATGAAACTAAATGGCAAGAAAAGAAAACGAATTAGCTGAAACAGGAAACAAGTATACCTTCACATATTGACTATAGCTAATATAAAACTAATTATTTATATACATTTTTATTTATACCAATATAAACTCATATATTTGTTTGTTATGAACAGTGAGCTCAAGAAATTGTTAGTGACTTTCTTAGCTAAATAAACTTGTTTGTTCCTGCGCATGTGAACAGACCTTGCCATTGGACAGTGATGAAACTTACTTACAAGGCAAGAGGATTGTTCAGGGATGGCTTGTGCATAATGTCCTTTACAAACTTGACCAGAAAAAGTCCACAAACCAAACCACAAATTTCCATTGCAAAGAGAATGCTTTCATCAATGGTGTCCACATCTGTTGAAGCTTTTGGGCTTTGTCTCATTTAAATTTAATGACATAATGAACAATAATTTGAAACTATATATTTGTAAAGCAGACTAACACGCTTTACAAAGCTCTCATGTAATTAGATTTGTCTGTTTGGATTACAAAGAACATGCAATAGATGTTGCGTTGCTTTTATCATACCCCAAGGGATTGATGATGTCTAGACTTTAGTGATTCCCTTTAATAATAACCTGCAGCTTCTGGTCTAATTTAAAGCAGTTACAATGTGTTATATAATCCCCCCTCTTTTTTGTAACACATTACAATGTGTCTTTAAGTCAATAAAGAAAAAATACATAATCTTTGACATTGTTGAAGACTCACTTTTTACATCTCACTTAACCATCGTGTTCTTATCTTGGCCACACACATACTGTATATGCTTTCATGGTCAGATCTAATTAGGTGAATGGTATTGCACGAGGCTTTAAAAAGAGCTTTTCTAATCTCCAGCAGGTTTCATGCATTTAATCCTGGCCACAGGGTTTGCAAATGTGTTCACCCAAAGCATAAGTGCAGTGAGCCTTGAACTAATGATGATGACATCAAACAAAGAAAATGAGGCCTCATTGTCCAAATATAGTGAAGGGCAGCGGTGACTTCATTCAGTGAGGAAATGAACTGCGATTGCAAGGCGAGACATCTGGTCTGAGGCATGCATGTGTGCCAGGGTGAGAGTCAGCCAGGTGTCTCTCACGAAGACGGGTGGGAAAAAGGTCATTATGACACAGTCGGCCACACTGGTTTACAACATTGCCTTTCTGTAGGAAAAGCACTAATGCATCTGACAGCTATGAAATTGGTCAGCTGTTGTTTGTTGTGTGCTTTAGTTTGTTATATTATTATATATTTTTTAACATGCATGGACATGATGATACTTGTATAAGGTTGTAATTTTTATGAGAACACTATTGAATGTCTCTGTAGGTGATTTCTGGCAAAACAACAAAAAGTATTCATGTTTTACCTCTATTTATATCAGCTTTAAGCAACCACATATATATTTCATCCAAAATACATAGAAATGTAGTATTACCTTTTTAATGTTGCTTCAGCTATAACCCTGGGAAGTTAATGATGGTAAGGAGCCAGTCGGTTTATGTAAAGTTGACTAAAACTTTAAAGCCTTCACTATTTACATGCTGAATAATTAGTTTAGATTGTATACAGAAACTGCTATAAAGTGTAATTGAGTTTGTTATACTGTATATAGCATTTATATTTAAAAAATAAAGCATGATTGAGTTAAGAAAAATCTATGGTTTTCAGAATTCTATGTAGGAAATGGCAAAATCTTGCCATGTAAAGGATTTTTCCTAGTCCTGTGTATGTTTAGGAATAGCACAACATTTTTATTTAAGCATGTCACCATTTAGTTAATGAATAAGTACCTTATTACTGTGTATTGTCAAAGAAATTCACTTTCTGGCCTGCACACCTTATATAGAGTTTAGGTTTAAACCTTTTCACTCAGAAATAGGGCTGAAGCCATTGCTCGATTAACTCAATTCAAGTCAAGTCAAGTTTATTTCTATAGCGCTTTTCACAACAGACATTGTCTCAAAGTAGCTTTACAGAAATCAACAGTCAAGGTGAATGGTGTGCATTTATCCCTGATGAGCAAGCCGTGGCGACTGTGGCAAGGAAAAACTCCCTTAGATGTTATGAGGAAGAAACCTTGAGAGGAACCAAACGCAAAAGGGGAACCCATCCTCATTTGGGTGATATCAAGAGTGTGATTATAGTCTTTAAACAATACAGAACACTGGAGAGTGGGAACTAACATGAGCACTGGAATGTAAGATTATAAGTTATGTTCTTTCTACAGTCTTATACAGTCATTGTGGTTATAAAACTAGGAGCTACTGAGCAACTCATAAAATAGCTCAACATTTACAATCATCATAGATCCAACACCGGTAATTTGAATACAAAAAACATTGGCCTCGATGCTTTGTTTAGTTCATTTAACTACACATGGAGCACTGTGTTACCCCACGGACCATTATTCCTGATGCACCACCCACTAAACTCTGGAGCGCTCTGGACAGGTAAACACAGAAGTCGATGCATAATGAAAACAACGAGGGGCGAGGAGAAGATTCATATGGAAGCCTGTTTCAGCCACATAAATAAAAAAAGTTAGCTTAATTCCGACTTTATTTCTTGCAATTCCAACTTTCAGAGTTTTTTTTTTCTGCCAATTAAAAAAAAAAAGTCTAAGTTTTTTTTTTTTTTTTTATGTGGTGGAAATGGGCTTCCATAGATTCAGGCCAAACGACAGAAAGTTTTCAAAGTTTGGACCATTTCAAACAACAAAATAAAGACAACACCGTACAGTGCATTTACTTTTAGTAATCTGAAATTTATTTTTGCATTTTTATTTATAAATTTTATTTATATATTTGTATTAGCATTTTTATGTAATATGGCAATTAAATTTACTAAATAAGTTTAGTTTTCAAGTCAAGTCAAGTTTATTTCTATAGCGCTTTTCACAACAGACATTGTCTCAAAGCAGCTTTACAGAAATCAACAGTTAAGGTGAATGGTGTGCATTTATCCCTGATGAGCAGCCATGACAGATATTGTTGTTTTAATTTTCAGCAATAAAATGTACATTTTTCTATTAAGGAAACAAATCACTTACTCTTATAATTTTAAGAGGCCTTTCTTATTTTCTCTTGTATATTTAGTATTGCTCTTTAATAAAGAAAAAGTATTTCTTATCCAATTACTCGATTAATCGATGGAATAAATGGTAGAATACTCGATTTAAAAAAATAATCGATAGCTATAGCTCTACTCAGAAGCAGGGTTCTTATATTCTGTTGATCGGCTTTTCAGATAGACGATTAGTTCCATGTGGCGTTTCTTGCTTTACTTTTGCTTACACATCCCCTGCCTATCAAGTAAGAGTGTCACCAGATGCCATTAAGTCATGAGATAATTTTAGTCCACTGCCTCATCAACTGAGTTTTACTTTGTCATAGTTTATTAATTTATCATTGTGTTTTACTTGCTTTGACTGGTGCACAATGTAGAATTGGCAAAATTGGTCTCACAGCAGATTATGCAATGGTCCCTGGTTCATCATGTGCTCGTCTCGTCCACGTCACATACTGTGTTTTATACAAATTTGACTCTATACATCCTGGTACATGGAGGCTCAGTGTTGGGTTCTACTTGAACAGGAAGCACAAAAGGCAATCACAGACTCTGTCCAACAACCTGACCATCCAGTTCAAGTTATTTTCATCCATGTAATTACATCTAGTAGAGCAAAATGATACAAACAGTACATTCAGTATATCAGAAGTAAATCATGGTCGGCTGGTCTGAAGGCCAATTAGTACTAATTTATATTGCAGGTGAACCTGAGCACTTACTCACAATAAAACTCACTAGAATTTTGTTTCAGTTGATGAACAGGGCTGATTTTAACAAATCTTTTATAATCATGTAGCTATTAAATGTCAGATTTTGATCAGTAATTTGCTAATTGCAGAACACAATAACATACGAGCATCCTGTTTTTCAAATGAGTCAAACTGATTTTAAAATGATACCATCAGCCTGGTCGGGTCTGTTACCTAAATATACAGTATGATGTAATATAGATGAGGTGCATTTTTCCGTGTTCATGCTCTGTCGCTTTCAGTGCTAGTTAATAGTGACACTATGCTGTCTCATTTGCTTTTATTTACTTTGCATTTACCTTTTGCATTTTTTGGAGATAAAAGCGGAATCATTTGCGTGCTTTTTCTTTCTTTGTTTGTTTTTTTTAGAACCCAGGTTAGACGTGGTTCTCCTGAGGTTCCACAGCAGCAGACTGGTGCAGGACAGTCTCATGCCTCCAGGACTGTCAAGCGTTATCCTTCATCTACAGCACCCATAACCTCGAACGCTCTGCCCAGTGTGAACAGACACAACCATGTATACACACACAATCAAAATGTCGCCTACTCTAATGGCCAGCAACATGCCTCCAGCAATAAAGTAACTCCAACAGGTGAACACACACACACACACACACACTTAGAAGGGAAATGACAACTACATACAGCCATCTTGACAACTGACATAATAAACCTAGCTTCATGTTTATAATGTTTATGTATTATGAATATTTATAAAGAAAAAGCAGTGATGGATGAAGTACACAAAGCATGTACTTAAAAGGTAAAATATGACTCCAGTAAAATTTAAATTGCTCCCTTTAAACTTTCACTTGAGTAAAAGTACAAAAGTATTTGTCTTCAAATGTACTTAAGTATTCAAAATGCTATGATTTATTATGGCTATAATGTTCCTATTATCCTTTTTTTCTATCTTTTTTAGCTTAATCAACTCAGTTTATGTTAAAAGACAAAGACTGTGTGAATAATGTTACTCTTACAATCATCAGATTAAATACTGGTTGATATCTATTAAAATTATCAGGAGCCCTAAACCTTTTTTCAACTACTTAAAAAAAAATCGTGCAAATAAGGCCACGGGTGTTGTTGCAAGTTCGAGTCAGGAGTTTCTTCCATCATTTATTCCTCTCCAAATACTCTGCTTGCTGCCGAACTGATGCTGAATTGTATGTTCATGTTAAATAGATACCACCAAGTGGCAATCAAAACAAGTGTAAAACAGAGCGCGCTCTACTCTGATTGGTGGTTTGTTGCATGCTTGACCGATTTAGTTTTTGATCCACTCATAAATAAAAAGGAACAACTGATTTCGCAAAATGTAGATGAGTAAAAAGTAAGATATATGACTTTGAAATGTAGTGAAGGTAAAGTAAAAGTCTCCCCAAATGCAAATATTTCAGTAATGTACAGATATGCAAAAAAGATACTTAAGAACAGTAACAAATTCAATTTACTACATTACTGTCCATCACTGAAAAAAAACACACACTAATAAGTATACATTCTCCTAAAGAAGGAATTATGTAGCATCATTAGCATTATGTTATTCTGACACCACAGAGTCAGCAGCCATGTCACTTTAACCCAGATTGTGTAATGAAAAGCTGGAGATTTTACCATTTGATATGTAGTTAAAAAAAAGTAAATAGATTTTTATATGATATGATTCTAATGCTTTTTAAGTGTATGAATGTATACACAAAAAATGGGTATATACACAAGATGTACAGTGCATTTGGAAAGTATTCAGACTCCCTTCACTTTTTTTCATTTTTGTTATGTTGCAGCCTAATACTTTAATCTTTTAAATAGATTTTTTTCTACACTCAGTACCCCATAATGGCAAAGTAAAAACAGAATTCTAGCAATGTCTGTAAAAAGTTTTTATTCAAAAACCTGAAAAAATCACACATACATAAGTATTCAGACCCTTTACTCAGTAATTAGTTGATGCACCTTTAGAAACAATTGCATCCTTGAGCCTGGTTGAGTATGATGCAACAAGCTTTGCACACCTGGTTTGGAATTTCTGCCATTCTTCTTTGAAAATCCTCTCAAGCTGGGTCACACACAGAAAGGCAGACCCACATACAGACAAACACAAGCAAAGCCACACACAATAGGCACACACATGCACACTCATGCACACACATATCAAGGCCTTCTACATGGAGCTGATTTGTGTTTGGGTTCACTGGAAACTCTTGTTAATTGAGACAGTTAATCTGTCCACATGGAAATTTGTGTCCAAATAAGCATATAAACACATAAACAGAGACATGAAAACAGACATTTATCACTGTCTTTTTAACACAAATGCAATCAAACCAACGTCACTCATACTGTACACGCACACACTCCCTTCAGTTAACTCGAGTGTTACACTAGGGAGGAAAATATCCTCTTCTTGATTTTTTTTATCCCACAAGCACACACAAAGTGTGTTTTATGTCGTATTGCTTTAGGACCTGTTTTTTCGTCTTCTTCCAAACAGCACATGTGTCCTACACAAACCTGACAAACGCTTTGAACTGTAACTTTGTACTTCAACTTCAGAGCTTTCCTTTGTCATTTACATTATAGCAAGGGAAATCTTTGAAGCCACATGTCCGATTAAAAGAAATACAAACCTAATTGAATTAGTTCAAGGGGGGAAAAAAAAAGAAATAAGAATGACATGTGCATATGGACAGCATCTAACAACACCTTCAAATTGTACTACAATGGCAATGTTTGAACGAGGTCAGTCCTCACAAACATTCCAATCCAAGAGATCCCTGGTTTCAGACGTCTGTTTTTCCATCATTTACAAGGCAACGGGAGTTGAACAGATTCCCACCATTACACAAGACTTCCCTTACAACTACAAACAGACACACACACACACACACACACACACACACACACACACACACACACACGTGCGCACACTCGCACACGCCTTATCCGTGTGATGCTCTCTCTCTCTCTCTCACTCTAATCCTGCTCTGGAGAGCTTTTGCAGTGACACATCCTTCCAGTTTTCCAGACTTGTACACACACACACACACACACACACACACACACACACACACACACACACACACACATTTACACTCACACACACACACTCACTGACACGCATACGCACTTAGACTGTTATAAACCTCCTGTTCTACCAAGGTCCAGGCAGGGAGAGTGTGACTTGTGAAGATGCAGTACTTCTTGTATGTGTCTGTTCTGTGCTTTCAGCTCTTGTTTTCTCATTGCCGTTCTACTCCGTTACCATTTTTAGGAGCAAACCTCACAGCTAACGTGGACCGAATCAAGATCGTCTTCACACCCATGGTGTGTAGGAGGATCTGCCACGGGGGGCAATGTTACAATAGTTGCGAGCGTGGAGATCAGACCACGGTGTACAGCGAAAACCAGGGCCCGCCGACCAAAACCCACGGCTTCAGACTCTGTAAGTCTCTAATTGTCTCACGGTTTGTGCTTTTCTGAATCTAAATTGGTTGCGAATTTCTCACCAGAGCATGTCATTTTTGTCTTTCTTCCTCTTCTTTGAGATGCACTGAAATGAAACATTTTTGTAGAGATTCTTTTCAGCATGTTAATAAAGAGGGAGAAAAAAAGGGAGAAAATCGGCTCTGTGATTGCGCACTGAGACCTAAAAGGTGTTTAGAGATGAGGAAGCCGCACACTCGTCCCACGCTCCCTCCTCTCTACCCCCTGCTTGTCTGCGGTTTGCACCTCGCTTTGAACCTCACCTTAACCATTTCATATGCTTAACAGACGGGGGAAAAAAAGGCAGGGGGTGGGAAAGAGATGGAGAAAGGAAGCAAGATTTAACAGGGATTACATTAAAGCCATTTTATCCACCTGCTTTAGCCCCAAGCCAGTGCAGAAGGCCTGAGGAGAAGCAACAATGCTGAGCTGCCTCTCCTAACAGCTCAATCCGCTTTATAGGGAAATCTCCTACTCTCTCACTGGATCTGCGTGTGGTTAATGAAGCACATTTCATACACCAGAGCTCAGTTAACACCAGTGGAGCGTTTAATGCCTGGCCAATTCCTTTTTAATCACTGGTGAGAACATACTTGTAGTATAGAGCAGTGAATCAATGGGGCTTGTAGCTGTTTCTTCTTTGCATTTAATACCATTAAACTGAACTGATGCAAAGAAGATGCAAATATTATTTGTGAATTTGTGTGTAACTGTATATCTAAAACTATATCCAGAATTATGTTGTGACATTAAGACATATTGAATTATGACAATATGCAGGTATATTTGTTATAAATTGAGATTTGATCAGAAATCACACCATCGTTGTAATCATTGTTTTATTGCAGTTTACTGTTATTATTGAATAAATGCAAAGAAATGTATACACTCTCAAAAGAAACACGAAACCAAGCCTTTCTTTGTTGGGGTATTACCTTTATGACCGTTAACTTAAGTACACCATATGGATAAAAGTCTGTGTATGTTTTGCATTTGTATGTGCTTTTTGAACATTACATCCAACATTTAGTTCTCGTTTGCTGTTATAAAAATCTCTAGTCTTCTGGGAAGATGTTCCCCTAGATTAAGGTGTGGTTTTCATTCAATTAGTAAAGTCAGGTACTGATGTAGGTGAGGTGAGGAGGCCTGGGGTAAATTCAGCATCCAATTCATTCCAAAGGTGTTCAATATGGTTGAGGTCAGAGCTCTATAGCAGGCCTCTCAAAATCTTCCACTCCAACCTACATGAGTCCTATGTTCATGGAACTGTCTTTGTGCAAAGGGACACTGGAACAGATTTGTGACTTTTAATTCAACTGAAGGGGAAATTTTGTTCTACCACATCCAAAGACATCCTACACAATTGATTCCCTTTAGCTTTGTGATTATGGTTTGGGGAAGAACCACATATGGCTGGAAAAGTCAGGTGTCCCAGGACCTTTGTCCATATAGTGTATATCTAAGTAACAACTATCTCTTTCCTGGAAATATGGATAAAGCATGATTTAAAAAATTATAGAGAGAGAGTTCAAATTGACCTGAAATTATCATTTGGGGGTTAGATTTAAAGGTACACTACATGCAGCTTTTAATGTAAAAGATCCCAAATTATGTTCTCTACAAGTGACTGCATGAGTGAAAAGTGGATGGACAGTTTAGTACTCTTTTTTTCTGAGGGTGGAGTGTGGGAAAGTTTTATAGTTAAGGGTTAGTACTCATGTTCTAAACTTTTTTTGGGGTGGAAACACTATCTTGAAGGGTTCTGCATCTAAGATTTCAGGATTTTCTCTGAGCGACAAATGAATTTTAGTTTTATAAACACATGCCTGTGTTTGAATTATTTGGAAATTTTGATTCATTTGCTTAAATTATCCATGAATAAACAGAACATTTTTTTGATTTATTCTAATCTTTAAGGAGAAATGTACCCTGATTGAATTATAATTAACATCTGTTCTTAAGTGGTGTCCAAGATTCATTTTGCAATGCAATCTGGAATTTTTCTACTTATTATTAACATGTTGGTCATTTTTGTCTTTGGTTAAAGACTTCCTATATTACCTACAGTTCTCTCCCACTACTTGTTGATAGTGGTGGTTGGAATTAGCACCATAAATAGAATAGCAGCACTTTGGTCTTTTAGTCTGCCTGGCTTTCATACCTCCTCATCTGTACACTCTACTCAAACAGAGTTCCAAAGTTAATACCATCATCAACACTATAACAATACAGTATTGCAGGCTTGAAGTCCAAATTCGTTACTTTTGCATTGAATTTCTCATTAACATGAAATCAAACGTTATTAAAAAAAATGGTGACTGAGTAAAGAAGATTATGTGCTTTTGATTTTTCTTTTTTTTTGGTAGTTACAGTGAAATGTCCGTTTTTGACATCAGCAGAGCAGACATCGGTTAACTTCAAATGGGAATAAAAAAATAAACCAACAACCAACAAATTAGCACCAGAAACTCAAGTTACATCACATATATTTATACATAAACACATCTAATGTGGTTCACAGTGAAGGACTCCTTTAATAGTAGCTGTTTGGAACATGTCAGGGTGCTTTAAACACTTTTGCAGCTTGGACGCATTTAACATTGGAAAAAACATTCGTGGCACCTGCCAAGAGCTGAGATATGACCTGAGTTATACTTTCATACTTGCTCTAATACAGAGGTTTCTCAGATACAGCGTTTGATGTGGCTAGGGTGATACGTGTTGTAAAGGCTTTTGGGCACTAAACCCTGCATAGTAGAAGATTCAATTTATCACATCTTGATGTGTATCATCTAGACTTGCAAGACTTCTAAAAGTCTTCTTAAGTTTAGAGATGGCGCATGACCAGCCCAATCTAGAAAGTGCGTAATGGTGCACCTAGATGTACAAATTAAAAGACACAATACAGAGTACAGAGTACAGAATACAGAGCCATAAGCAGTAAGTAGCAATGCTTAGTGTCAGGATCCCCCAGATCCGGACAACTTAGTATATTATAAGACTTAAAAAATGAAACACAGAACACTGAGTATAAATTATATAATTTAATATTAAATAATTAAGTGTTAATAGCAAACAGATGAACACAATAGATAACAGATGAATGACAGGACAGCAGTAAAGACAAAACCAAAGAATACATGGCATATGCAAAAAGCTATACAGCAAAAGCATGAAAATGACGTGTCCACTGTTTGTTGAGAGGATCTTTCGGGATTGCTGTACCCTCATGTACAGGATAACCTGTTAGTTGCTAGTTTTGAGTTTTGTGTAGTTCCATGTTTCTTTTTGTTGATGTACGTTGTTTGATGTAGAACCTTGGTGGTTTTGTTTCATTGTGTACTGCTCTGTATATGGTTGGACTGTCAATAAAATCCTACTTGACTTGACCTCAGGCAGAGTTTAATGAATAATTTGATGAGGTTGAAAATTATGCCTTCACAGTCACCAAATCTGAACCCAATTGAAGAGTTATGGAAGATTTTGTAGAGACAGTGGTCTCCACCAACACAGACACCAGTTGGCGGAAATTCATTTGGAATTATGGTTTTGATATAGTTCAAGAGACTTGCAGAATGTATACTCAACATGCTTGTGAGGCACATTTACTAAGACAATATGACACCATGTTGTTTTTCATTTAACTTGTCAGCTGAACTTTTTAGTGAGAAAACTAGAAAGAGATGCAGCAGGTTGTTTCAATTCTTTGTCTTTTATCTCTTTCTGTTTTGCCACACTGCAACTATTAACTCAAAATACATTCAGACAGTATTGCTGAAACGAGTAGAACATATGCCTTCACGTGGTAAAACTTTATTTATTTATTTATTTTTTTACTGTTTTGTGACTACAAAGGCCCTTCCATTTATTACTAAAGTTTCTTAGGTATTTTTCATAGTTCCTCTTTGAAGTCTCACTGCAAGTGTGTTCAGTTTAGGGGGCTCAGATGCCCCGGTCACAGGTATGTAGGGCACAGGCACTTCTGACAAAAAAATAAGCAGAAATAATGATGCTGTTGCATTTCATTCTTGCTCTTCATGACTGCAAAATTAAGTCTGGGTTGTTTTTGTCATATAGCATGCAGATATTACATGCAGACTAAAATATTCTGGTGTTCACTACTGGTGTCATTTTTATTCTCTTTAATTGGGATAATAAAATAAAAACAAACAAACAAACAAAAAAATTTATACAGTCTTTGGCCAACCAATGCACAGAACATGTGGTTATTGTTTGTAACTGACACAGTTTGATCAGTGGAACACAGGAAGTTATTAGTACGCCTTAGGAAAACTTAACTAACTAAAGGAAACAGAGGTCAATCCAATACAGTTTTTCCACTAATACAAGGACCATCTTAATGTGTTTTCCCTGAGGCTACATTTTGGAGTTCATAAATCCCTATTTACACAAATGTTCAAGACCAAGAGCTGCCCAGAGAAAAGCTCATTATATGTTTGCAAGTATATATTTTGAGGTAAATCACATCAAACAAAATCAGAATACTTTATTGATCACCCAGGGAAATTGTTAAATGTCATAAGACTTGCTGTTTTTGTGGGTTAAGTATTTCCAAACTGCTAATACTGCTAATGGTTTATTATAATTTTCTCACACTCCCTTTGTTTTCTTAGTTTTCTGTCAGATTCCGTGCTTTAATGGAGGACGGTGTATCGGGCAAAACGAATGCTGGTGCCCATCAAATTCCACAGGAAAGTTCTGTCACCTTCCAATTCCAACCCCCAATAAACCCTCCACCGGACGACAAACGAATAACAAAGGAGTACAGAGTGCCTCATCTCACTCAGTCTACACCTTGCCCCTGTCCAACCAGCAAGGTAAAGGCAAAACGCAGTCATAGCCCCCGTGGCTGTGCCTTTCACATACATGTTAATACATTTCATAAAAGAATTACTGAGGAAGGTATTCAGCATCTCCTAACATCTCACTGATCACCCGTTTATACAGAATTAAACGTTTACTCAGTTTGTGTTCCCATATATAAAATGTCATTTGTTGTTACTTACATTTTCATTTATAGAAACCAGAAATTGTTATAATGGTCATATAATAATGGTTATATCTGGATCTTGATTTTCTGCACATGTTTTCAGTGCCCTGTATTGTTTGCAGAGTGTTCCTGTTTCAGCAAAATCATTACAACTATAAAAAACAGGATATGTTTTTACCAATGCCAGAGATATCCATGCTAACAAACAGGTGTTCTACCTGTCATTTTCAATTCCAGATTTCTTAAACCGAAATATTCCTCTTCTTGCATATCTCACGCTTGCTTGCTTTTTGTCTTTACTTTATTCTGCATTAAATAGATGCAGAAGCTCTCATGTGGTTTTCCGATCATCTGCATTCCGTTCTCATTTGCTTGTTGACCTTTGTGCCTTGTTTTAATAAGTCTAATTCAGTGGCAGGGATCACATCTGGCCCCGGTTACATCACTGTACAAGCATTTCAGGCTTTGTGCTATGAGTCAAACAGAACCATTAAAGAGCTTCTTCTGTATTATGTAGTAATTAAGTTAATAAGTATTTCTTAGAACTATAATGATATATAGTATACAGTAATATGAGCCAGTAGATAGATCAACTAATGATGATGAGTCATGTTATCCTCATAGCCTTTCTATATTGTTAGTCATAATTTTATGATTGTTCCTCTGTTTCTGCAGCCTCCCTTTTACCCTCGTTGGTAAATGTGCATGTCCAGCACCCACCAGAGGCTCAGGTTCAGATCCATCAGGTTGCACGGGTCAAACCGGGCCAAACCACTGAAACAGGGCACTCGGTACAACAGCGCTCTCAGCCTGGCAATAATCATATCAATGGCAATGTCAATGGACAAAACAGTGTGCACAGCACTGGTCAGAACCATGGCCAGAACCACCACAGGCCACATATTAGGCCAAACGGACATGTGGGAAGGTGTTTCCAGGAAACAGTTGATGGAAAGGTATGTAAATAAAGAGGCGCTCATGACTTGTAATGGTCTCATGATAATTAAAATTTACTTTGTAGCACGTATGAATGTTAGTGTGTCAAGATTTTGATACAGCACAGTCTTTATAATTGCATAAGGTAACAATTTTCCTTCAAGGTTCTCAATTGGCTTGAGTTACTTGGCCTCAGTTCAGTTCTCATTGACCCCTACTGAATCTTTTCCCTGTCTTTGAGTTCACCTCCTCTTGTCTCCGTTCAAATTTGGACTCGGATAGATGGTCCTGATTACAACACTCAGATACGTCTCGGTATTTGTATCACATGAGAGCCACAGGTGTTTGGATGGACATGCAGACTCTGTTTATTAAGGCATTTCCGAAACTCATGGTCATAATCCAATGCAGACTTCAGAGCATAGGAGGCCAGCTTAGACTTTTCTGTAATCCAAATTAAGAAACAATGGTAAGCTAAGTCAATACATGATAAATTCCACACATGATAAACACAGCAAGGAGTACTATATAAACAGAGAAGGAAAATATTGCAGGAAATGATGAGAAACAAAGATACAAGGGCAAGAATTAGACACAGGTGAAACAAAAGATGAGGGGTATGGCTAATGCAAGGCTGGAATAGGTCATATTTAGACAATACAGTACCTACTTATTAACTTATTTAACAAAATTAATAACTATCTGATAATAAAAAAAAGCAATAAAACAGTCAAGTGCACAGTATGTTTCTGTACAGTATATTTGAATTTGACAAATTATTATGTTTATACTGTATATTCATAGACAGAAAACTTGGGTAAAACTAGAAAACACAGATATAATGAAAGTGGACAAAGAAAGACAATGAGAATCTCTGCACAGAAATGGAGAATGAAGACACCAAAGCTGCAAATTGTAAATTATTACATCTATATA
>JAAIIK010000016.1:7361494-7400536 GCA_014706435.1 Silurus glanis | reverse complement strand
ATATATATATATATATATATATATATATATATGAACTATATTTTTATACTTCTAATAATGGTGTCTTTTTTTCCTAATTCAGACTTTTGGTATGACAGCAATTTATTTTCTTAAACAGAAACATACAGTAGTGACTATATGCTGCTGTCTGACAGGAAGGAAGCTCTGCTTCTGATTTACTCCGCAGTTGGAATTTATGCACCCTGTGAAGTTTAGGCCTCTCAGATTCCAGTCACTTTAGCAGAGGTGTAATGATTTGGGGCCGAAAGGGCAGACACTCTTTTCCTCTGTATAGAGGATATGACTCTATACATTCAGCTGGAATGTGGTAAAGAGACAAGCTTTAACTAATATGATCCTTCATTGGAATACTAAACAGCTTATTACATCACATTAGGTTATATTTCTTTCATTTACTATGGCCTCCATTGTAAGCTTCATATTCAAGCAAAAGATCTGGCTGAAAACCAGTACATTCTGTATTGGTCTTTTAATTGCCTCTGTCTGGCCTATTAGTAATCTTGACAAGAACAGAACATACTGAATGCAGAATGACTCAGCGTTTTTTTTTTTTTTTTTTTTTTACAGTCAGGATAATATCCTCGGATTCGGATTCAGATTCAGATACAGGCATGTGTATTGGGAATAGAGAGATGATGCCAAATGCCCTAGTAAAATGTCTGACATAACAGTGACTTGGCTTCCAAAGTCCCATAAATCTAAAAAGAAATTCAGATCCTAATCTTGCAGTTAGCTCAGATCCATGAGCAATGTGCCAGGGGAGAAGAGAGTGGAGAAAAAAGAGGCTGCTTTTTGTCCTCTCTAACAGGACTCAGCTGCTCCTCATCATTGTTGTTTTAAATGAGAAGAGGCACACTCTATCTGTAAGCGCAGCACGCACTGTACATTTAGGTATCAGAAGGAAGGAAGGATGCTAAAAAAAAAAAGGAGATAATTTTTGTGATGATACTGCATGGCTTTTATGCAACTCCTCCTATGTTCAAACAGGCACTGGGTTTCATAACCTGCTTCAACTGCCTGTTCCGAACCCTTTTGTAACATTCATCCCCTTGAAAAGACCCTTCTGTTTGTTCAGAAACATGAGTCGCTGGAATTTGTGCTATTGTGTGTTTTGTGTGCTTATGTTGCAGTGTGGGAAGCCTCTGCCAGGTCTTACCAAGCAGGAAGACTGCTGCGGCAGTGTGGGAGCGTCATGGGGTCTGCACAAATGCACCGAGTGCCCTAGCAAACCAGGTGAGACTCTCATACACTAGGGACTAACACATATGGTATGTCTGGGAAATTCAATCAGATGTAACTGATTTCTATTCAACAGCCAAAAAGAGAAAAAAAATTATACTCTGACCATTTTCTTTGGACATATTTTTGACACATTTGCTGTAAAGGTTCTCTGCAATATATTATACCAAAATGTCATGAAAACACTATTTACCTTTTAAATTTGTTCTCCGCTTTCTTCCTGCACAGATTGTCTTAGTAAGGATCCAGTTTAAAAAAAAAATACGATAGTGAAAACAGCCAATCTGTCTAAAAGTCCACATTAAAGCTGATATACCACTGTGTGATTTCAGCTGCCTTTTAAGATTATTACTTATCATATTATAGGAGAAAATCTTGGCCCTAACAGAATGTGTGATAATGTTTTCTCCATGTCCAGGTTAAAAACACTTAAATGAAGAAAATAAGTTTTCCTTTCTTTAAAATTATGTTCTGCTTAGATCATCAATCCCAATCAGAATGAAATTTTCTCTGTGAATTTTGGCAGTAAATCCAGACTTTCTGAGTGCTAAGATTTAACTTCTAATTGAGATACAGGGAAAAAGAAACATATTTCATTTCATGAAGCTCTGTGGTTTTCAGAGCTATATCTAGTAGACAATGTCAATATTATATACTGGACACCATAAAATATATACACGAACACTCTTCTACTACTGAAGATACAGTGTACATCAAGTGCATTTACTACCCCATTCCCTTTCAAACGAGTTTGTGTTTTAGAAACTCAACAAGGCAACAAATCTAACTCGGCATTTCTTTGGATGAAGGAAGTTTGGCAAATCCCACTGCAGAGATTGCTGAGCATTGCTCAAGACAAGCAAGTGCCAGCTCTTCTTCCAATCTGTGGTTCTTTTGAAAAGCCACAGTTTACACTCAGCCTGGTTTAGTTTGTGTATACAGAATGGGAGCTGACTGCTGGCAGAGTTGTAGTGTTTCATGCTGTGTGGCATTAAATGGACAATGTGTGAGGCATGTTGTGCTGTGTTTTAGCCTTAGAAGATATATATTTTAGGTGCTTGTTATACCTATAGGAAAAAATGGCCGTTCTTAGGAGATCATTTGGATTATTTCCAGAAATAAATGCTTAAAATGAGCAAACATTTTTTTTTTGCCAAATAGATAATTTTAGAACCAGACTATTCTTGAAAAGCCTGACACGAGTACAAGTGACTTTAAATCGGTTTAATATTTGTATATATGGTAATTTTATTTTAAAATTGGAAATACTTGCAAGATTTGACTCTATTCAAGAGATTTCCACAACAAATTTCAGTAACATGATGAACTGGTTAATGGAAAAACATTAGAGATATATGTAATACAAGATACTGGCTGATTTGTGTGTAAAGTGAGAGAACATGTCTGTATTTTCATGTCATATTACAGAATTATTTCCTTCAGTGACATTATAGGGGGAAAATAGGGAAGAAAGTATTTGCACAATGTAGTGTGTGATATTTATTAATTGATAATAGCTTGCAATAGCATATAATTAATAAGTTCTTCATTATACATCAAGTATAACACTAATTAAAGGCACTCGTTTAAACAAAAGCTGCTTAAAAATACAGTGGTCACATCCTGTAATTAACACATTTTCCACCATTGCACTATGGCAGGACTCATATGTGCTTCAGCGAGGAGAGAAGTGTCCGAATTTCTTCCTATGCAGGGCCATGGGCAAAAATATTGTATTTTACCAAACTATATTATATTAAATGAAAATTGGCATGATCCTCCCATTTATGATTTCATAATATGTATAAATAAATACATTGAAAATCCGACTCTGTTATCTGAATAACTAATGCAGCTTTATTTTCAAAGTTCAAAAAAAACTTATAGTACAATGAAAACATTTCATTTATAATACAATAGAGTTCAATGCCTAATACAGCGATTCAAACTATAATACAATACACCATATATATCATATATATCATATTCTTATAATATCAGTGACCTCTAATGAGAACCATGAAGCTTCTCCTCATTTTTCAAAAGTTTTCCAATTTGAGTTGCTGCTGACTTACTGACAAAGTCAGAATATTAAGTTGGTGAGAGTCAGTTATTTAACTTCTCTGCTTATACTTTGGTAAAGTTCATCAAATTAAAAGTCTGATTACAGAGGGGGACACTGTTAACATTTTTGCAGCTGAAAATGATGTTAAATGTTAAAGAAGATTAATATTAGTCAGTAGATTAATATTTTCCTTCTTCTCATATATAGCATGATGCACCAAATCCAAGGTCATCAACAGCCCTATTTGGCCTGTGGGCCCGAGCTTGGGCATCTCTGATGTAGGACATGTTCATATTTTATTTAAATGCCCCCCACCCCCCCAATAACCTGCACCTCAACATACTTGAAAGAAAGTGCTGTACTTTTCCACATACATAATTGACCAGAGGTACAGAGGTTTACTTAAGTAAAAATACTGTAATATAAAAATTAAGTTTCCATTTCAAAAATCTTCTCAAGTAAAAGTAAAAAGTAGCTCCTTTATAATTTACTCACAAATTTACTGAGTTCTTTTTTTAATTGCGTGAGCAGATGGGGGATTCTAGTTCATACAAGGGGGACAAAGGGGTACAAATCTCAAACTTTTAATTGAGGAAACAACTTTACAAATTAAAGACAAAGATAACAATCCTGTTATAATGTGATTTATGTTTAGGAGAGAAGTTGCTATCAGCTGGGTCTGCATCTATATTTCTTTCTTGTGACTTCTGCTTGTTTGTCCCCCTCCCCCATATTTTTATTTATTGATTATTTTATTCAGTAACGGATATGATGTAAAAATTTAGTTAAGTAAAATACTTTAAACAAAACAAAAACAAAAAAGTAAAGTTACAGATTTTAAAACCTACTTTAAAAAGTAGAATTACACAAAAAAAAAACTACTTAATTACAGTCTTCTTCTTCTTTCGGCTTCTCCCATTAGGGGTCCTCTACATCTGCCTCTTTCACACCAACTACCTGCATGTCTTCCCTCACCACATCCATAAACCTCCTCCTTTGCCTTCCTCTTTTCCTCCTTCCTGGTGGCTCCATCCTCAGCATTCTCCTACCGATATACCCCATGTCCCTCCTCTGCACATGTTTAAACCATCTCAATCTCGCCTCCCTCACCTTGTCTCCAAAACGTCCTACATGCGCTGTCCCTCTCATAAACTAATTTCTAATCTTGTCCATCCTCGTCACTCCCAACAAAAACCTTAACAATCAATAACAGTAACACAAATAAATGTAATTCGTTATTTTCCACCTCTGATAATGACACGCATGCAATTAGCAAACGTTTAGCTAATTTTAATCAATAGTGATGGAACTATAATGAATGGACATTTGGTGCCACCCAAATAAGGATTGGTTCCCTTTTGAGTCTACTTCCTCTCAAGGTTTCTTCCTCATGCCAAACTTAGAATTATAAGGAGCAAACTTATACATTCTTTTATAACCACTTTATCTTATATTTGAATTGTATTGAATCAAAATAAAAAAAGTGTCAATGCCATTTTTGAATTATGTTCTTTTAGAATATTTTTCTATTCATAAAGTACTTAATTAATGTAGTTAGAGTTTTAGAAATTTGTGGTTTGTGTGTGTGTGTGTGTGTGTGTGTGTGTGTGTGTGTGTGTGTGTGGAGGGGGGATGTCAAACAATTAATTTATGGATTGGATTATCCACTTCCAATATATTTGCCTTTTTTTTTTTCAGGAAAAAGGAACATGCGCTTGTACTTGTACTTGCTGACTACCAGACATAGGAAGGTCATATTTGTTTCCTTATTAAGCGTAGTCAGTAATCCGATGCAGACATCAGTTCACTTGTGGCGAGCCTTTAGATCACTGACAGATATTTATTCTTCTTTGTTTCCCCACCCTGTCCAGAAGTTCTAGATCTCTTAACTTTCCAGATGTGTCTCTACTCCTCTACACTTTGATGTTTTGGATTTGCAGAAGTGTCCATCCATTCTCTCATTTTCAGTTTGCATGGGAAGAATTTTGGACATCTGCTTTTGGAATGCTGGGAATGACATCACTGACTGTTAAATTGTTGAATGTGTGCAGTGATTAGGAACAGTAACTGTGTAATAAGTGTTTCACAAAGTCTGCAGAATTATGAAAGATACTGTACGTTGCATCGCTTAGATATGACAATGCACTGTAAGATCACCGGTTACCTTCTACTCTGAGCTTGATTTATGGAAATAAGGCAAACTGAGCTGAGCTCTAGTACTAGAATGTAATGGAAATGCAAATCATAGTATTGTACAATGCTAACATAAATAACGATGATGCCATGCTGATGGACAAATTTAGTTAGAAACAGGTGTACAATGTACATATTGAAAACTTATATTGCATTTACATAATTACATCAGCAATCATGTTTTCCACATTGTTGGTAATCACAACATCTATTCAAATATGTAAATCCTAGTTTAAAAAAAAACTTTCTTTCGGCTTCTCCCGTTAGGGGTCGCCACAGCGGATCCTCCGCATGTTTGATTTGGCACATATTTTTACGCTGGATGCCCTTCCTAACGCAACTGGAAGTGGCTGGGGTTGGTTCCCTAACCGGGGATCGAACCCGGGCCTAGTTTAACATCCAAATAAAAATTTATATAATTGGGTTATTGTTGTTAATTGAAAGCTGAGGTTAAGAGCGAGAGGTTAATTAAGGTGGTTTAGGTCTTGCAGTTTTCTTGTAACAAAATTACTCCCTAATTTATAATTTTGCCAAGTCAGTGTATTTTTGGCTTGTGTCTTATTTTAATAATTTGATCTTTCATTTTTTCTGTGAGTAGAAGTGGAAAGTGCAGGAGAGGTTATGAGGTACACGGTTTGTGGAGCAAGTCTAATAAAAGTGATGACAGTCATGCGAGCTTGTCGTTCCTATTTTGCAAGGGAGGCTACGTCCTTGACGGAAGTAATGCATTACCATCTTGGATGTTGCAAATTCCAGGCTGTAATGAACACCAGGCAAAAATATCAAGAGAGAGATAAAGAGAGGGAGAGAGACAAAAAAATTTTCACATTCATTTCTTGGATCAGAGCCCCTTCTTTTTCTTGGATTCAAGCATCAGCAACAGACCGACAGACTTATCAATGCTCTTTATCTCTTCAGTTTCTGATGAGACTAAGCGTACGCTCCTGTTTTGAATCTTAACATTCTTATCAAGGCATCACATTCTGGATATTGTTTAAAGGTTAGCTGTTTCAGAGAGTTTCAAAAGAAGGTCTTTGAATTTAAGTGAGGCAAGATTGTTTTGTAGCAGTAAAGATGGAGAAATGGAGACAGATAGTAAAAATAGAGCGTTCTAATTCATGGGGATTGCGTCATTGTGCATTACCGTGATTCCAAATGATCTCAGGGAGCCATTGTGGGAATTGATTGGCGTGCCAGAGAGGTCCAGGTTAAAACTAATTGAAATGCTGGTGGGTTGTTTGTGTGTGAGCCAAACATCTTAGCCAATGTGACACAGTTTTTACAGTCCAAATCACTGCTGCTACAGCAGACTCAATTCAGTCTCTCATGTCTGCTTGGCCATTAAAGGTAATCAAGTTACTGAGGTCAATAAAACCTGGAAGCATACAGGTTGACAGATAAACTGTGAAAGTCAGGGTTTCAGCAGAGGAGACAAAACTGTTCTTGAAGTTGTTTTAAAAACGAGTGCCAGGTTTCCGAAATGAACATAACACACTAAAATAAGACTTTAATACAAACTTCGAACAAACTAGCCTGAATCTTTTATTCTTTGGAAGTTTGCATTTTACTTTGGCAAGAACTTTCTTTGCTTTCAGTTTATTACCGAAAAAGCTTTTTCACTAGACAGTAAAAAAAACAAAACACCTGGAATCCGAATTCCAGGTGTTTTTTTATTAGCATGTGATTTTTACTGTAGCAAAGTATCACTGCTGGTTAAAGTCCCAAATTGAACATATCAGTGGGTGGCAGTCATCAAAAAAAGTGTTGCTTAACAGATTTGTCTACACTAATCCGGATAAATTAAAAACTTTTGTTTACCATTGTTTCCCAAAAGTTGCTCATCCACACTGAAACGTCTGAAAAAGCTTAGGTCCATTTGCTGCGAATGAGAAATGAGAAAACCTGCGTCATTTCCGCCTGCCGTTTATTTACTTTCTGGCTCTTTGTAAAGTCGTGGCAATGACTAAAAATGCATTATCGTTTTCAAAGGCCTCCATTTTCACAGTCCACACTGCGATGCGAAAATTGTGTTTTTTAGTTTATTATATGATTTATGGATAACGCTTTCAAAAAGCCACGTTTTCGTTGACCGAAAATGCCGTCTCAGCGTGGCCGAGAGGTCAAAACTTATAGAAAAATATGTTTTCGAAAATGTATTAGTGTGGACATGGCCTCAGTTGTCTTTCCACATATTTTCTGATATAGAGTAACTATTTTAGTGTCCATCTGAACTCTATTCCCCCCCTCCAACCTTTCTAAATCCTCTCTTCGTGTTATTTCTTAAACTAAAATACTTTGTGTGCTGTTTTTTATTTTATTTCATTTTATCTGTTTACAACAAGATTAGTTTGAAGTTTACCTTAAATACTCTACCTTTTCTTTTAAGAATGATGTGTCTAGCTTAGCAAATACTGCTCCTAAATGCTCCTGAGATTTAATCTCTGCCATAATGGTTCAAACTGAATTACTTTATCTTTAGCATTCAGTCATTTATCTTCTGTAACTGCTTTATTCTAGGGAGGTTTGGGGTAGATCCAGAGTCTATTCCAGAAGTACTAGGTATGAGGGAGAAATACACCCTGGAAGGGAATCACTGCTGGTCCACCACAGGGAATCGTACACATCTTTCCACACACTGATATTTAGAGTTGCAAATACAAATACCAGCATGTTTTACCAGCAAATTGATCTCTGATATTTTACTGTATATTGGAGCATGATATTGGATTATGTATCAATATGAATACAGTACCAGTCAGTGAATATCTACTTTACATTATTAAACTATTGATTTTGTTGCACTGAGCACGCTAGCTGAATGCAGGTCGAAAGCACTGGGATTTGCGTAACTCTATTTTGTTCCAAACCATTCATCCCTCAGTGGAACAGAGGTTATAGCAATCAAGCTTAATGTACTATTAATCAAGCACATAAGGCATGATCAAACATGACACACTTGTTAATGAACAACATCAAAATCAAGAACTTGGCCTCTGAATAAAAATGAAAAAAATAATAATAATAATAAAATGAATAGCCGATGTTGTTTTGGCTGCTAACGAAAATGCAGAGAATAGGAAGATTGACAGAATAGAGAGAAATGCCACATGTCACTTTGGATGTATTGTTAGACAAGAACATTTTTTTTCCCCAATCAGATCCATTTTTGTTGTGGCTCAGAAGTAAAGTCTATTTTGCATTTTCAAAGGGACTGTGACAGCAGGGTAAAGCTATAATCGATCACGCATAACTTTGAAATGTTTTACTAATGAGTTCATAATTGTTGCGTGTGCTTTGTTAATTTTTAGCTTCTGCCTGAAAACTAGCCTCACTGAACATGCAGCTTTTTCAGATCTTGGACTAATTGAAATTAATGAGTTTCGCATTGTGCTTAACATTTGAGTGTTGCTAAGTAGAGTAACATGTCGAACTGGAAACTAGAAAAACATCTCTCTTCTGCCCCTCATACATTATTCTCGATGGAACCATTAATAATGGAATCAGCGATGCTGTCATGTCGAATTTGCTTCAAGCGGACACTAGAGAATGAGACAACGTCTTTATCAGCACAGCAGGTGGAAATGCCATTCGTTTCAACACAGTACTATAATACAGCTGTTAAATAGCAAACACAGCAGATGATTTCAACATATGATTGTTCCAGAGACTTTCTTTTGATTCATTAGTGTGCAAATGTAAAAACAGTGTTTAATTTTCCTAAATTGCTTTCATTTAGTTGCTTATGGAGGAAACTTTAGTTTTGTGGAAAAAAAAGTAAAAATGCTCCCTTTGAAAAAGTGACTTCCTCTAATCAGGCTAAGTCGGTGGAAAAACAGGGTGACTGCATAGGCTGTGAGATTAAATGGCGACAACAATGTCATTTGTCTGATCGGGAAATGAATACAACTGATTAAAGAGCTTTGAGTTGCTTCTAGTTTTGGCACAAAAAAAAATAATAAAAAAAAATGCACCATAACGAGAATTAAAGAGTACAAAATGAAGTTAAATCAATATTTAATTTTACCTCTGTTTGGCTTTAACATCACCAGACATCCTTAATGATGTTTTTATTTGAAAAGTGGTGTGTTATATAAGGAATAAAATACAGTGGGGTCATGTGAGGTTTCTACAGGGTTTCTATGATCACATAATAAACAAACAGGGTGGTGTAATGCTGAAGCCGATTTCTCTTCAATATCTGCACGTCCTAAAGTGAAGTGTTGGGGTTTTTTTTACCACAGGAATTGCTTCAATTACTTTAATCGGAGAATGAGCATTAAACAAACAAGCTAGTTCCTGTTATTGCTTACTTTATAGGCTCTTCACTCTATAAGCAGTTTACTTATTATTTTATTAATAATACTCTCTTTGCTCTTTCTCTTGAAATTAATAAGAGATAGAATACAGATTGGCATGTTATTGGAGACGCCTTTAAAAAAATGCTAAAATAAATGTCTTCTTAAAGAAAACTTACACCATATACAAATCACACAACTTTTTGAATGTCATTTGTTATTATAGAAGATTAACACATGTATTACCTGTAGATGACACTACTGATTTGAGTATTATTTAGCATTATAGTGTTCATAATACCAACATGGAAATCTTCACTCTATTTTATGAATGACCCTCTTCTATAGTAGTATTCCAGGCCTGTCAGTTCAGCCTGCATTTTCACAGATATAGAACACTTAAGAAACATTGTTGTCTGTCCTCCTACTCACATTCAACTCCCTCCCTGCTTTTTGTTTGGCTGTTTGGCTCTGAGTAAGGCAAGCTAGGTCCTGCAGGGAAGCTCTCATTGCACCTGTGACGTTACTTCTGAAGTAATGCTGCACTCTCCACTTTACATGGTGGTCCTCCTGTGGTCCTGTGATGGCTCTTAATCATCAATCATCGCCTTGTGTCAATGAAGGTTGATATTCTTGAGACTGTTTCACTCCCTTTTGGGTCCTGTCCCACTAAAAGAGCCATTCATTTATCTCTTTAAATAATGTCTGCTTCATTTTTGGGATTTCTAGGATAACAGCACTTCACTATTCAACTATACCAAACATGTGAATGTGCAGCAAAAAAAGGAATATGAAGAAAAGTACTTTGTGGAAAATAGTACTGCTCTGATAGAGAAACCAATGAAACAGACATAGTGTATAAATAACAGCTATAAAAACCACAAAATTGTTACAAAAGCCCCGATCTAATTTGGACTTGCAAATTCCCAGCTACTAGCTTTCTCTTCACTATCATATGACAGTCACTAACAAAAGAAGGTATGGGAAACAGCTTTCTACAAGACATGTAAAGCTAACCTCCACTTATTTTTGAATTGCTGCATATGCTAGATCCCAGAGCTCCAAACATAACACACTTAGATAGAGCTAACTGCATCGTTCTACACACATAAACATAGATATCCACAATATTAGTTTTTTTCAATAAAATAACAAAAAAAAAAAAACTTCAGCTATATCACTTGAGTCCATGACTGATCTGAGCAAAAGATGTGCACAAGACTTTTTTTCTTTCCTAGTTTATATTTTCAGAATGTAACCCACCACAGCCCTAACCTAGGCAGTTATATCAGAAGAAATCCCACTTGTGTGACAGTGAAATCTTTTTTACTCACACCACTTCCATTTTTATATTTCTGGCACGCTTGCTTCAGAACATGTCATCTGCTCACTTCGAATAATGGTTTTTATATTCAGCTACCTGTGTCACTCTGGATGCTCCCTACTAAGCACATAAAATTTAGAATCCATCTGGGAGCCGTCTTGAGATCGTTCATGTTTCATGTTGTTGAAAGAAAGATTTAGTACACAACTGCATGCTGACACATTGTAATTATAATCACTGTTTTAAAAATTTGGGGAGTAAAGAGATGTCTGTCAACAAGCTTGAGTAATCGTTTGTTTTGTCTCGGAAGATATAGAACTGAGACGCCTCTGAATTCTATGGTCATCTTGTCAAATCATCAACTCTCTCTCATGTCCTTGTTAAAGACTGCCTTCTCGTTCCATAGCTCTTCTTTCTACTATTTATCTTCTACTACGTCCAGCTTATGTTCACTGTTTTTGAAACCATTTCTGAACTGCTTTGGCCCAATTCAGCACTTATGGGGGATCAGAGACTCCTCTGACACTAAAACTGGATGAGATTACTGGTGAAACAGGGGTTTAGCAGCTATTATTCACATAATCGGCTACGATTCCCAACTGCTATGCTACCTGATACACAGTGCCCTATGTCTGAACTGGAATATGAGTAGCAAAGTAAAGAGAACTTCCCAGTTCAGCTAAGGGTCCCATTAAACTAAACGACGACTTGATTGACTTTTAGTTTAATGATAAAGAAAATTAATCAATGATAAGGACTTTTTTTTTTTTAAGCCTGTGGTCTATTTGAACTGACTTCAATCTACTCTTATTAACTTCAGTTCAATCTTTTTGTAAGACATTCCTAACAATTTTTCATTTGAGCTGTTATTTTAGACTCACCTTGACCATAACTGCTTCCCCTGCAATGTCCTTAAGTTTATGTACAAAAGGTCAGCATACTCCCAGAAGGACAGATCGTTGGCAGTGTAGCTTGGGTTGGAGTGAACAGTTGTCACTTGGGAGAAAAATGAAACAAATGGAGAAGCTTCCTCTATTATCTCTAGCTGGAAGAAGGATTGGGTTCCTCCTCTTACCCACTGCTGATGACATACAAATGTGGGGTGGTGGACTTTATCATATGACTGGTTTTATACACGAGTGTTTATACTGTAGTCTCTAGTGTCCAGTCCTGTAATGGGTCACGTGTATGTGTGGCTTGGTTTTACATACACCACATCAACCAAGCTTAACCTTATTCTTTACCTACATGTTGAAAATATTATGATTTCTTCCAAATAGTAAATTAAAACATATAGGTAAAAATACACCAGCTGGCTCACTATGTAAAACATTCTCAAAAATTGCTCAATTCTGGTTTTGTGGATTTAGTTTTAGACCCTGGTGCTGACTTTTAATTTGACAAACAGCTCCTTCAGTGAAAACTGAAAGTGGAACTGTGACCTGGTGGCTTCAATTAAATGAAAAATAAATGAAATATTAGCATGTTAAGAGCAATTAACAACCTAGTGCTGAACTGTGTTGCTGGGTAACAGTATAATTATAGTGTAAAGCTAATAATAGTTAATAATTAACTACTATACATGCTAATTGATTTCAATTGTTGTTGCTCAACATTCTGATTCTGATCTGGATCCTGGCTTTGTTTTAGTTGTTACAACATTAGTTTTTCCTGTCAATTTATTGTATTGTACTGCGGACTTTTTTAATTGAAGGAACATACAAGCATCTTATTCTGTCCTTTCTACCCGCTGAATTAATTAAGGTTTTGTCATCTGGAACTCATCTATAATTTTAGCCAGCTATTGTTTGCTCCCACTCACTCTTAATAAAGTAGTATGAGATTAAAGAAGAAATTAACTTTATAATTAACTTTAAAAGTTGTTCATTCCCTGAAGAGCAATTCTGCTGAATTGTGTGAAAACCTGCTTACTAAATCTTTTTGTGATATTATTGTGATATTTAATGAGCTATTTCCTCTTTAAATCTAGCACATTTGAAATGTTTTAAAATGCAGCATTTATGGTTGAGTTGCTATCAAATCCACTCCTGTGATTACATTCGCTACTGTTTGCTTAATTTATGGTTTTTACATCCAACTATTTGAGCCTCATTGCTATGACCAGGGAAGTATTATAGCATGCTGCCTTTTCGTTCTCCGTAGAATAGTGGTTTTGTTGGGTTTTGGCACTTATTATGTTGCATTCGGAATATACATTTTAAACAGATGACTTCAATATAACTAGAATATATTTTGTGCAGTAAGTTTTCCCCTGTGGTGATTTTAGCCCTTTTTTTTTTTTACTTGGGGCTTGACACATGGTATGATGCACAGTATCTGGTAGTACTTTGCTGGATGGTGATGTAAAACTATAAATGGAAATGATGGGGATCAGTTACATATCTTTTACCTCTCATTCAGCCAACCGATAGAACTTCTCATATTTCTGCCAAGAATTGCACATCTGTAAGATTTATTTATTTATTTATTTATTTTTGTATTCTCAATTTTTTTCCCTTTCTTTACAGCTTACGCTGTGATTGCAAATGGCCTCGTGGAATGTCCTAAAGGCTATAAAAGACTAAATTCAACTCATTGTCAAGGTAAGTAATGTAAAATTGTTCAGTAGCGCCTGACCTGAACGTTTGCGTATGACTATGCAATTTCATGTGTCCAGGTGGACCTTTAAGAATTCTAATGAAGGCCTCATGTTTGCAAAGACCGACTGCAAAGAGATTTTTAATCCAAGTTTTAGGGGTTAGGTTGCTCAATAAACATTCCTGCACCTCCATGTACATTCATAAATATCCCATCAGGGCTTCAAAAAAGAATTTTAAACTGTGTGAAAAAATACCAATGGGAACAAAATGGCTGGTTCATAGGGGTTGAGCTGAGGTTAGCACACATCATCATCCATCTAGTGCAAGTGAAAATAAATGTGATCTCCAACAATACCTAGTACACACACATGGCCAGGACACTCCATATGTATGCTACTTATCTTACATAAAGTTTAGATTGAAATGAATTTTATTGTGCTTATTTCATTTTTTTTACTGATATACACTATATGAACAAGAGTGATGAGACACTTGAATTTTCCGGCCATATGTGGTTCTTCCCCAGACTGTTACTACAAAGATGGAGACACACAATTTTATAGGATGTTTCTCAATACAGTTGAGAGCACAGATCTTCACAGTCACACTACAAAATCTAGTGCAACATCTTCTCAGAAGAGTGAAGGTTATTATTACAGCAAATTGGGACTCAAGGTAGATTAAAATATCCAAAAAAGTCATATGGCCAGGTGTCCACAAACTATTATGCATATAGTGTGTGGTTTGAATCCATTGGTAGTACTTTACCATAATTAGCATGAGTAATGTAATTTTAGTTTACATAAAACTGATTTGGAATTAGTAGTTATGATAATATTATTTTAAAAGTTTAGATCTGGTTTTAGTTGTTTAATGTAAAGTCTAGTAAACCCATTGGAATGCTTTACATATATGTTCATGAATATCGTATTAAGAGACATGTTAGTGTAACAAAAGAAGAAATATTTTCCTGAACACCAAATTCTTTTCATATTTATTGCCACCCTATGTAATTTTGATATATCATATGAGGTCTTGGTTTAGTTTTAAGAAAGATTTTTAGTTAAAACATTAGCTGTTAGATAGAAACCTTCGTTTAACCAGGATAAAAAAATCACTGAGATATAACTTCTTATTTCTTATAAGAGTGAAAACAAATAAATCAATCATCAGAAATAGAAACAATGTTTAGTAATATAATTATGTATAGCATAAGCAAATTTCATTATAGCTATACTAAAACTTATCTAGTAAATGGTTTCTGAACTACAGATATCTTTGAATATTTTTTTTTTGTGCATGTGGCCTGTCATATTTAATATTTCAGACCACAGCTTTAAATCTTCAAACTGATTTGGCCTTTGCAAAACAATGATTTTGTTTCTTAAACTATTTTTTTTTTGTAAAGATTTGGATGTGTTTTAATCTTTTGGCAGAGTCAACTATATTTCAAGCTAAAACATTCTGATACTTGTACAGAATTCTTGACGCAATCAGTCTTCAAAAGAAGTCCTATAGCGCTCGCCAATATGTTCCATTTAAAGTTTTTTGGGGGGCTCAATAGTTTTGCCACAAATGTCTTTGAAAGAAAGAGATTACTCACGTGCTCACTTTCAGTAACTGCTTATCCCAGCCAGGGTCAAGGTTGAGGGTTGTGGTGAGGGAATATGCTTTGGATGAGATGCCAGGCCATCACAGGGCATATAAATGCTGGTATTTCAAATAAAATTTTATATCAACAATTTTTGTGAGATTGTAAAATAAGCTTATTTGTATTAAGGGTAGCAATACTTGTGTGTGTGTGTGTGTGTGTGTGTGTGTGTGTGTGTGTGTGTGTGTATTGGGGGTTTGTGTGTACTGTTTTCATTTCCACTTTAAGCCACACATTTAAACTTGCATTAAAGTGTTGTGGAGACAGACACATGCCATCTGAACTGGTGTCAAAATTGCCTGAGTCATTTATCCTGCTTTGATTTAGATCCATTGTCTTTGATCACTTCAAGATGTTCCTACTTTCAGCACTTGCATTTTCAGGATGCTCCAAAACTTAGCTGACAGTTATTCACATTGTTTTCTGGTTGGCTCCAAAGTCTCGTTCCTGTGCATCTCCCGTTTCCAAAAAAAAGAAGGATAATTTTGCCCTGTCTGATGAACGGCCAAAGCACAGAGAGCTGTTAGTTGTGGGTTTCTGTCAATGTCAGGTGGATGACTTTCTAACCAAGACGTGTATGTGCGTACGCCAAGCACACACACACACACACATTGCATTCAGATACCCCATCAATCTTGAGCATGTGTCATATCCTGTAGTTCATATTATGGCCATGACTCACTGTAGCTGCTGCCTGTTCTACTCATGCATAAGCGTTGATACACAGTGCACAGATAAGAGTCACTTCAAATGCTTCGCCAGTTCTACAGACCACTCATAACGCCTGCTTCATCTTCTCATCAAGGGCAGCTGGATTTCCCGTCAGCTCCTATATCTCCTTCCTGAGTCATTAAAAATGGCAGAGGGATATCAGTGCTGAGAAGAGTAGCTTCCAGCTCTGTTAAATAGTTGTTATGGCTCCAGAGAATATGGTATGTGTAGTATTTAACACCATGCCTTTCTTCACAGAAACAGACCACATCATTGAAGAGTTGCAAAATAATAACAGATCAACGCTCTGGATGTGAACCTGATATTGTATCATTTTTAGAAGCACAAAAGTGTTCTTGGTGTGAACGTGATGTGTTTATTATTTATTATCCATGCCTATGTTGATTAGAGTATTAAAATCTTAAAAAGTATTAATTTAAGGGACTTTTAGAACATATACAAATGTGCAATTAAGTTGCAATTATCACAATTAAATATTTCGATTGACAGCCATAAAATTGAATACATTTAATAGAATTAAATAAAATATAAATTGCAAGTCGCTCTGGATAAGGGTGTATGTCAAATGCCATAAATGTAAATAAATATCTTCTTACAAACAAAAAACTTTTCAAATAAACCTTTAAAATATTATACTAAAAATGTAAATAAAAAAAAATACAATACAATTACAATACAATTAATACATGTGATTTGACTTACAGCCAGAAGTACTTAATCAAAATTTCAGATTAATCAGATATTTCAGTCTTACATGATGAAATAGTATATATTTTAAGGCTAAGGGATGTGTGCACAGAATAAAGACCAAAAAAAAAAAAAGAGTTTAGGTCTTTTTCTTGAGTTGAATGAATTCTGGTGGTTTTTTTGGAACTTTGTTAACATCAGTTTGAGGAAATGTGTTTATATCTGAGTGCCAGGTTATGGTTATGCGCACCTATTGCATGTTGTTCACAAAAAATGTAAGTGTGTGTGTGTGTGTGTGTGTGTGTGTGTGTGTATGTGTGTGTGTGAAAAAGAGAGAGAGCTCATACCACCTCATCTGTATCATATTTCTTACTCTACTTCGGTGCGCTCTCACATCTTTGATCAAAACTGTCTTGCCAGTGTGGAGCTTGGACACCTCTCAAGTCCTAATGATAACAAAGAAATCGTTCTCAAATACACGCCTCAGAAACATTCTCATGTATCGTTCATCATTCAGATGTCCTAATCCAAATTGTCAATGTGATGGCAAGAGAGAAACAAAACAATACAATGTTGAAGGGATCTGTTTGATTTTATTCTCCTGGTTGTTATAATATCGGGTATCAGTAATAATGAAGGAAAATATTCCAGTTCTGTGCTGTTTCATTCTTATGTTCTGTTCCTGTACTGTCAGATATCAACGAGTGTCTGATTCCTGGGTTGTGTAAACACGCTGAGTGTCTAAACACTAAGGGCAGCTACAGGTGCACATGTAAGCCTGGATACATGCTGGACGCTTCACGCAGTCAATGTGTCTGTAAGTTAAACCACATATACACTCACAAATTCACACGATACTACAAATGACAGTTTATGAGCAGGTCTGGAAAGGTATGACATTTTTAAGACAGCTGGACAAGTGAGGAATAGCCAGAAAACATTTCGAAAAAATGACAGATGTTCGGTTGTCAAAAAACTAACTATTTAACAGATGTTTTTATACCAAACAACTAGCAATTAAGAGAGAAGACAAATCAAACATCTGAGTTCTAAGGGCTTTTCTCAAAGACTTAACAGTGGATGATTGGCAGGGCTAGGATTTCACTCACAACCTTCAGCCCAGACCTTCCGAAAACATCTTTTCTGCACTACTGCAGCACTTATGACATCACTGTATATGACATCACTGTATATGAGATCAAAGTTTTACACTACAAAGTTTTATATATTATTTATGTTGCTGTAAGTACATTTCAAGTATCTGTATTATCAGACTATTTTAATACTATCAGAACATTTTTATTTATGGAAAACTTTTATTTTTACTTTAACTTTGTAACTTCATATTTCTGGCAAGAGTTTGTATTTTACTGTGTATTTGTAAACATGAAAAAATATGACTCACTTTTTAAAAAGGTAAGCTGTGCAAGAGAAAATGGAAAATGTAATTTTATAAATTGTTAAAATGTATTGCTCATAGATCACTACATTTACTCTTGATATTTAAATACATTCAAAGGCAAGTACTTTTTTACTAAAGTAGAAACGTAAAACAAGTACTTTTAGTTTTACTGAAATAATACATAAGCGGTGAATTTACACTTTACTGAAGTACAGGAATAGTGTAATACTGTCGTGACCAATTATTATCAATAGTAACAAGTTCAATAACAAAGTTTAACTACCAAGTAAAATTTAGGAGAAATCAAGTCAGGCAGATCCATTAAAGCACCCAAAATCACAGTCAACAAACAATCTTTATATACCCTCAACTGCCATCTATGCAATGGCCATCTTTTTGAATTTTTCCATCATTCTCTTTCCCCCACCATTATATTCAAATGCGCAGGTTCTTTTCAGTAAAAAAAAAGTAATGATGCTAGAGCCGATCCATCACTATTTTCTGTGACATATAATTCACTTATGACTTCTTCATGACCCTCTGTCCGGGGCGCCACTTCGAATCTGTTCTTTTGACACATTTATTACTCTTAACAAATCACTCCTTAAGTGCAAGATATATTGTGTTCATTACTACTTTATGTTTGCTGGTTCTCACACATTCATTACTTCTTTGAATATACTGATTTGGCTGTATACCAAAAAAAAATATTTTTAATGATGATTGAAAAGTTATAATAATAATACAAAAAGTTCAAAGGTAAAAAGCACCATACTACATCCACCACATTAGACATTAGATTCTAAGAAATATCAATACATTTGTTTTTAGATCCTGTTCTGGATTGAAGTGTAAACATACAAACTATGCATTGGTAATACATTTGAATCTTTTGGAGGTTTGAGATCCAGTTTAGGTGAAGTACATGCTCCATGGTTTGAATTAAAAAATGAAATCTGATTTGCATATTCAAACATAGTAGAGTCAATGTATCCATTCAGAGATGTGTTTTTGGTTATATTTCTCCCATTTTACATTTATTAACATAACATGCTTATAACAGAGAGAGATTATAATCCCAATGTATGCCATTGTGTTACATGGTTACAGCGGATAAAGCAGTGTCTATGGAGCAAGCCTCGTGCTACCGATCCATTTTACCAGGTTCATGCAGCCATCCGTTAGCCCAGAAAATCACCAAGCAAATCTGCTGTTGCAGCCGAGTGGGAAAGGCCTGGGGATCGGGCTGTGAGAGGTGCCCATTACCTGACACAGGTACTTGGCTTTCATCACTTCCAGAACTTTTTCCATTACATTTGTTTGTAGACAAAACTTTGAATTATGCAAATATAGTCCAGCCTTAGTGCTACAACGCTAAAACATAAGGACATGCAATACCATTAAACTGAGATTAGCACAGAAAGGGGGTTCCACTGTGAAACATCTGATGTTAAACATCCCAAATAAAAATCCCTTTTCCTGTCCCCGTTTTTATCTTCAAAGTCAAAGGAAGAACTATGCGCTTTGTGTGTGCTAATGAATTGATTTACGGACTACATCACAGTTCTGTTATCATGGGAGAGCAGGGGGATGAACTTTGTTCATAATGAATATAAAGGAACGTATGTGATATCGCATAGATTTACATTCAGTCCATTTTGTCAAACCTCCCTTCTTCATGTTCCATAGAGGAATCAAAACATGGAGGAATGAAGGTCCGGCATATTTTTTGTTTGTTTCTCTGCTTTAAAAGCACTAGTGGACCGGAGGAGGGAATTTTGACTTGATGAAAGGATAAAACCTGAATGAAATCTTCTGTGTACCTCTGTGTGCCTGGTGCCAGCTGCTGTCTTCTATCTGAAAGCAGATTCTCCTGATTTGTTCATTATGCATCTGGGTCTCACCATCATTAGCCAAATTAGATTTCTAAAAACTTCTCTTTACACTTTATATGACATGGAAAATGAACGCAATGCTTAATGTGTCTGGCTTAGGCTGTGACCACCTATAAAAACCCAAGTTGTAACAGTTTGCTGGTCTGAAGTGTTCAGGTGTGTGTTAACAATGTCAAGGAGGAAAGACATCAACAGAGATATAAAATAAAAGATTTTCTTGCTGCCTATCAATCTGGAAGGGTTATTAAGCCATTTTTAAACTATTTAAAGTTCATCAGACTACAGTAAGGAGCATTATTCCCAAGTGGAAAGCATTCAAGACAGTTGGCAAATTCCAGCAAATTCACCCCAAGATTAGATTAGATTAGCAATACTCAAAGAAATTAGAAAAATCCCAAGCTACATCTTGGACTCTACAGGGATCAATTAGCAGGATATGAAAGTTTGTGACAGTACAATTAGAAAATGACTGAACAAATATGGCTTGTTTGGTGGGTCCGCCAGAAGAAAGTTGCATCTGAAAAAACCACAAGACTTCTGAAAAAATATCTTTTGGACAGACGAGAACAAAGTGTAGCTGTTCGGTCATAATGCATAATGGGCGTGTTTTGCACCTTTATGTATTGCATATAAGAATATTGTTTAACAGTATTACAGTGCAAGCACACATCTTACATGTCAATTCATTTTCACAGATCACTTTAAAGAGATCTGTCCAGCAGGCCATGGTTACACATACTCTCGCTCAGACGTCCAGATCACACTTCGCGAGCTGGAAGAAGAGGAGCTCACAGAAATCGACTCCATCCTTTCTCAGAACCCCATATACCCTGAGCCACCTCAGACTCTGCCGGAGACACCTCATCAACAACCGCTACCACCTGTTTACCCCGAGAGCCCGTCTCCACCAGTCTCCTTCCCTGAGGGTGAGTGTCAAGAGCATATGTACATTGGAGAATATTACATTCCAAGGTGATGTACACATTTATCATGTAAATCTGCAATTAAATCTGAGTCATACATCCAACATCGTTTCATTTTCTTTTGTGAACAGTCATACTCTAGGGAAGTTAAACATTCTGTTGGATTTTTTCTCTGAAACGTTCTTCTCATTTACAGTTAATGAGACAATTTACTGGCATTGCTCGAGCCACTATAAATATTTACAAATTGTGTCGTTTTTAGTGAAGTCATTTTGTCTGTCCACTCCTGTATTTGTGCCTTTCTAGCCCCTCCCTTCCATGGAAAGCTCAAGTCATTGATGTAATCTTACAGCTAGATAAGCTCTTTTTTATTGGAAATAAATATTGTAAAACGTGTTCCTGTTGGAGAAATATACCAGCTGAGCTCACTGTACTAATATTAAAAAAACCTATTGCTGTTGATTAATCTTGATTAATCGTTTTCTCTTTTTTTTTCTCTTTTTTCTTCTCTAGGTGGCACATTCGTAAATGAAGTAAGAACCTATTACAGAAATTACCTAAATGATGATGATGATGATGATGATGATGATACTGATGATGATTATTATTATTATTAATATTAATATGAACTGAATTACTGTATTTTATCCCAACAGCCAACTATACCTTCTTCATACCCAGGTATCATTTTTCTTCTTACGGTTACTTCATTGTGGAAAATATTCTGGATAATTAAACTACACATGAACAGGAAACATTGCTTTAACCTAATGTCACACTTTTTTTCTGTGTAACTCAGCAATCTTAGAGCCATGTAAAACACAGATTAGTCAACTCTTGGGGAGCTGGAGTCTGACTTTATTTTTCTATAAATTGTTCTTATAAAACCAAAACATCTAATAATTGGATCCTACTGCCAGTGTAAATAAGAACAAATCTAACATACATCATGCAAAGATCTTTGTTTTTCACAAAGATTTATGATTGTTTTTCTGTTGGTTTTAGTTGGAGGTTGTTTTTATATCAGTGTTACTTCAATCTAGGAATTACACGAGCATCCATTTGTGATCAATGCAGTGATGGCCTGAACACTGTAAATCATGTGTAATTCTAATTCTGTTTCTTGCTGTAGATATAATGGAGGTCACCTCTAACTCTCCTACCTATCTGATGCCAGACTTGGAGAATCGTGACACGGCACCAATTAACGTTGCAACTCAGGTCACAGGTCGGTGGTTTCAGACACGCAGTGGAATTCCTCACAAACCATTGCGACTAACTCTCACTTACATCTATCAATTCCATCAATTTATTTGGATTGGTGGACTCTTTACAGAATATACAGAATATAAAGCAGCTTGGCTTTATAATAATTTAAATTGTCAGTTATTGTTTTACACAGACACAAATAGGAATAGCAGACATTTATTTATTTATTTATTTTTCTACCAATACTTCATAGAATGGTTCATATGGTTTCGGGATGCATATTTCAGAACTTGAGTAGTAAAAAATGAGTAGTATGTGCTGTACAATGTTTTTAAGCTCAGCTACTGGCTTGGCTATACTTTGGGAAATAGAACCGAATAAATATATTAGAAAATATCACAGACAGTACAGTGCTCAAGCCAAGGCAAATGGCTTCGTTGTCATTTCTACCCTATTACAGCTAGTACAGTACAAAATAAAATGAAACGACATTACATAAAACAAAAACAGGACTAAGGATAAACAGGTGTACACACAGGACTACACAAAGTGTGTGTGTGTGCAAATAGGTGCAAGCAGTGCAACACAGTGCAATAAATTGCAAAAGATCAATAAACGGATCAATAAACACAGCTAATGACTACATAGCTAGTGTGGAGCAAAGTAACTTGAGTTATGTAGCAGAGGTACAGTGTTAGTGAATGAATGAATGTTTCAAACGTATGTTTCAAGCAAATATTTGTGTCATTCAACAGCTACAGATACAATCCATTAACACTGTTATAGAACCACAGGGGTCTTTTTAATGAATGCATTCAAATATAATTTAAATATTATTTTTAAGTAAGATTTTACTCAGTATGGCATTTGATCATGGAGCATGAAGCATTTGAGCTGCTCTGTTAATTCAGACTAAAACCAAATAAAACAATTGCAGAAAAAAAACGAATACATTACATGAACATATGAAGACAACTATCGGAATAGAAATAAAGGTGAGTAAATATTTAAGAATATACAAATTATAATTGTACAAGATCCATCACATACAGATCAGCAGGGCAAACAGATAAAGCAAAATGATATCTTTTTCCTGTGCAGAATTACAGATATTGTATCGCAAAGACTAAACAAAATATTTGCATGTAGCTGTACTGATACAATTCTGTGTCTGTGTTCGTTTAAAAACACTTCAAGCGCTTTTATAGTCTATTATCTAAGCGTGAAGCAGTGATATTGTCTGCTTTTTTTTCCTCTTTTGGTGTAAAGATTGGTGAATAAAGCCAGATCACAGACTGACTTCTGAAGACCAAATTGTACACCTTCTCCTAAAATCTTCAAAAGTTTTAATTCTAAAAAAAAAATGTTTGTATTCTCGGTCTCTTCTAGATGTTGTTAATATTAAATGGTAATTCTTGGCTTTTCAGAAATTAAGCTAGACATAAGTAATCTGCAGCCAACTCATCACCTCAGTAGGTTTACTTGCAGCAGTGGCTTGGTTTGAGTTTGTTCCTCAGGTCCAATTTCCTGAGAACAAAGTACGCTTTGTGTAGGTTGTTTTCCCCATTTAGGCTAGCCAAGCTCCATCTATTGAATCCTACTCAGTGGGTGATGAGGCAAACAGCCCAAGCAAATGTGCTGTTTGGAATCAGTATAACGCAATTAGAGTAAAGAATAAACTCCAGATTTTACAATCAATATCAGATTGGATGCTGAATTGCAGAAGGTTTGAGAATATGCTCTTCCAAATCTGTGTTTAGAAAAGAAATGGGGGGGGATTCAAAAGCCTTGAGTCAAAGCATCATCACTACTGACAGGTCCTGTCAGATCATTAGGAGAAGCCCTTTGGCCTGGCACGAATTGAATGCTAAAGGAGTAAAGGAACAGCCCTCGCTTTTATAGAAGCAGATGGCCATCCTTTGGAGTATTACACCACAGTAAAATGTGATCCCATACCTAAGAGTTCACTGTAAAAGCTGCTCTTGTGTCCGTACTGAGTAACATTTTCCAGAGCAGTATACAGTATGTGTCTGATGAGTCAGAGCCTTTTTGTATAAGGTGTTACACTGCTCACTACAACCAAAATGCCAGTCTCTTTTCAGTGTCAGGGATTTATTTTTAATTCAATTTGGATTTCACAAATAATATGGCTCATATCCTGCGATCCGAAATAACAATTTTGTGTATCTTAATTTGAACACACATTGTGTTAACGAAGTGTGACACAAAATGATGTGAGCAATCTGCTTTTAATGAGTCGCATGTAATATATAGTGAAGCATCTGAATTTGACATTTTGCAGATATTTAATCTCTTGTACACGAAACGTGTTGCCAAGTCCGTTTTTCATTATCCTGTTCAATCTCTTTTTGCAGACATTGACAAGTGTTCGCTGACTCCAACAATCTGTGGTCCAGGACAATGTGTGTCGGTGCAGACCGGCTACACTTGCTACTGTGACCCAGGCTACACCCTCAATGCTCTGCAGACCACCTGCATCGGTAAGACCATTAAAGACCACCAGAGCAGAGTTCAGATGAGAATCCATTCCTGTTAGTTTGCCAGTCATTTAATATTCGTTTTACATTCACAGCTTTTTTCTCTGTTTTGAGCTTGGTGTAGTTATATATCAGATGTTCTCTCATCCTCAAATGCACAAGAATGCAGTTTCTAGTACATTTGTACACTTTTAGGGCCACATGCTTCAGAAAATTTCAATTTCTAAACTAAACAATTTTCCACACTTCTGCGTATATACAATTTTGGGTACTGGAAGCAGTTACTGTTGATTAAATTGAAATTGAAAAAAAAAATGGCACATTATTTGGTCACCTGCCATATTGCTGTTTTTATGGAAGTAGATGCATCATGGACACATTTATTGACAATATCTGTCAGGCACATTTGCATTTGGTAGTTGTCTGTTTGAGAGTCTATGGTAGATGTGACTCCTTCAAGCAACAATGCTAATATTTTGGTCTAGGTTCATTGCTTGCTGTGAATAACAAGAAGTCATGACTCTCATGTGCATTTGGTTACTGTAGAACTCACTTCCAACAGAGCTTGGCAAATATTTCGATAATAATAAAAATAATTTGAAGGAACCCGATATTGATGTGCAGATTGTTAACACTGATTTAACAATCTAGCTGAAGCATAAAAGCTAGATCAAGCCTCACCGTATCTCATTAATATTACTGTAACTGATATTAAATGCTAAAAATAATTTTGATAGGAACAGCTTAAAGCAGACAAGAGGGCAAGAGGGTTCTGTAACGGTAAAATACAACATTTCACAATGGGCTTTTAAAAATGGTTTGTATTTATATGGTAATTTGCACTCAGTAGTAAATTCTTATGGAATTAAACCATCTATGCATAATCCTCACAGCTGCTGCATGGCCACAAAAGAAAAACATAGGGCAACAACAGTGTAATATGAAATAGTAAGGAGCATTATTCTGATGTAGGCCTACTGTGGCTGAATTTTTCCTGCCCCACCACAAGCATCTCGAAACCCTTGAATGAAAGGAAATAATATGATGTTTGTTGAGGTGCCACATGATGTCTAAGACTGGAGCAGGGAACAACCGGATCATTGCCATACTACTGTCAAATGTAACTTTGTACACATCTTAGTGTCCAAGTTAAGCCCCATTTTGGATGATCTTTCTGGCTCAGCCCCAGAGAGAGCTTAACTTTGACGTTTACTCCATCTGTACCATGCAGTTCAGATTGGTGCACGGCACTACTATTGTAAAACAATCTCTACTCATCGCAACATTAGGTGCTGCACCTGCGTATGAGGATGTGCTTTTGATAAATGACATGGTATAATGATTATATGATTTTCATCTTGTAACTAATGGATTGTTTGCCTTGTGCAGATGTAAACGAATGTGAGAATGATCCATGTGGAGGAAAGGGTCACTGTGTGAACACTTTTGGCTCCTATACCTGCCAGTGCTTCCCGGGCTACAGCCTGCTCATGACACAAAACAGAAAATCATGTCACGGTGAGCAAGCTGTGTTACTGGGTGGTGACATTCCTGAGAAAATTTGCTTAAGATTGTGGTTAATTATTCGGTTATTCATGTTAAAGAACATCACTACTATTCTAATATACTAGCTACTATAAATTATTCAGTAACTGTAGAGATGTGATGAGGAAAACTTGTCACTGGCTCTTAGGAATTTATGACATTTTTTCTCTTTCTTCCCCTCGGTGCCTTATTACTCAGACATAAACGAGTGTGCCATGCCCAACAAATGTCCCAGTGGCCACTGTATCAACACCGAGGGATCCTTTACGTGTGAATGCAGAAGTGGCTTTACCAAAAACCAGAGAGGAGAGTGTGAAGGTACGATGATGAGCATTATGTCTGATTCATTATTCATGCTAATATCCTGTTGAAAATGGGGCTGTCACTATATTATAGTAGTAGTTAAGAAAAAATTCACAACCAGCATTTTCAAGATTTCATATTACTTTAAAACTAATATACTGTATATTTAATATTTTTTATGACACTTATTCATACATCCATTCACACCTTGGGGGAAATGAAAGCTGATTTATACGTAGTGTTCGTAATGTTTGCACCTAGATGGACTGTGATTTGAGGAGTCACTTGTGTACATATTTATTAATATTAATGTTTTTGTATCTATAAGATACCAAAACCATGGCCACAAAATGTTTGAGCATATAATGTGTTAAGTAAACATCATTCTTAATACATGGCCCCAAGTTATGGGAAATGTATTCACCATAAGGATGTGTTTAAGGAGATGCAGGTTAATGGTGTACATCAATTTGGCAGGTATCATTCCAAGTAAAAAATCTAAAGTTTAGTATTATCATCTCTGAGCTTAGGATCCTGTGGTTTATTTGAATTGATTTCTTTGTGGCTGACTCGTTTTAAAATGCCACAGATGTCACAGGTTGGATTTTCTGTGGACTTAATATGTTCATTCATTTATTTATTTCAAACCTTATTAAAATAACCACCTCAGGAATCGTGTACAGCATGTGATGTCTCTGCACTTCATCTATTGGGGATAAGAGTGCACCCAAAAGAAAATTGTGACTCAGTTTCATTTCAGTCATTGCAAGGCAGTTATACTGCTTTTACCATAAATCATAAAGGCAGTATACCACCATGTGACATCAGGTCCGCAACTGAATAATCACACTAATGCTATGTCTTAAAACACATACTTAACTTCTATTATAAATCACAATTGCGTTAGAACTGAGAAACCGAGCTTGTCAGTTGGTTTAACATTGCTGTGCATGAAGCTGCGAAACATTAAAGTTCAACTCTGAAACCAGATGAACAGAGATGTTTTGGCTGTGACGTGCCATCTAGTGGACACCACTTTTAATCATGCAGATGAACAAAAGCTACACAACTGAATATGTGAACAGTGCCACTTGTGTAGCTGCTGTGAATGTTCTAGTACATATGGTGAAAGTAATGTATACTTCATGTATGCCTTTAGTTTAACCAATCCACCTCCCACCATGGTTTTGGGAGGTGAGAGGAAACCGGAGAACCCGGGGGAGATTATGACTCCACACAGAGCGTAACCTGCACTCTGATGATTTAACAATATTTATAAAGGCTTTACTGAAAAGGCTTTATGGATCCTATGAGGGCAAGTGAACATATCAGTTTATTTGGAGCTTAAACTCATTGGAGGTTTGTATACCATGTTCTCCATCACAGAATTAGCACTTTTAAGGAGTGGGGGTAGGAATGATACAAAGTAAGTTTTGGCTAAGCAAAGTTTGGGAACCAGCATGGATTGGACTTCTACCACACCTTGAGAATTTTCTTTCATGGTAATGGGATTTTCCCCACAAAAAAAAATGCAAGTAGCTAATTTTGTATAATTTGGTTGCCCTGTTGATTCTGCTGCTTGAGCTGGATTTGTTTTGGAACGTGACCCAATTAAACTGTTAGGGAGGGGTGAAGCTCTCTGTACTGGGGGATTAGTAAAACTGGTGTTGTTATAAGTTCATACATGATCTTTTCTTGTCTTTTTTTTTTTTTTTTGCTCTTGAGTTTTGAGTGTCTGTATGCCCTGCATCTTGCATATAAAACTCAAGCAGCACTGCCTTGCAATGACTAAAATGGAACTGTTTCACAGTTTTTTTCTTGGCACGCTCTTTTCACCAATGGATGAAGTGCAGAGACGACACATGCTGCACTTGATTCATTTCTCTGGCACTAACACAGGTTCAGAGCTTCTGAGGTGATGTGGTTTGCCACGAATTAATATATTGAGGCCACATAAGTCTCTAACCTATCATGACTATTGTATTTTAAACTGAATAAGCCATAAGGAAATCAATTACATTTTGACCCACATAATCCTAAGAACTGGGATGATAGTGTAACATTATTTTTTTTTTAACTTGGAACGACACAGGCTAATTTAACATTATTTACACTATTATCCTGTATCAGTGTATCACAAATTCTTACAGTAAATCATTTTCCCTTAACTTGAGGCCATGTATTAAGAATGCTTTTTAACATAGTAAACTGTGTGCTCATGCATGTCATGCATACAACTTTATAATGGTGGCCACTAGATATGCTGTTTTTGGCCTCAATTTATTATCTCATGGTTCAATAAAATAATTTGTGGCCATGCCTTAACCACCATGTCACCATAATTGTTTGGTATTAGTTGTTTAATGAGAAACCACAGCATTATTTATTCTATCTACATTTTTTCATTATAGCTCAAACTATAGGAGAGTAATAAGAGGAATGAACTAATTCAGTCTCAGCAACTCATTGCAGTGGCTCTGAGTTTTATCCTGTAGTCACACTTGGCTGGAATGGCAAAGTGTAGGGTTCCATTGCCAATCTGCATCCAGTGTATCCATGCAATCTAGTGCATCAAGCAGACTTTTATTCATTCATCTTCAGTATGCATTTGATCCTGATCAGGCTTGTGATGTGGGAAAACCCGAGATAGGATGCCAGATTGTATACAATCACAACTTTTGCCAATTTAGAGTAACCAATTGACCAACAAGCATGTTTTGAGTTGCACTATTGAGTTGCACACAATATTTATGCTTAAGACATCTTATTTTCAGTGAATAGTGAATCTAACCTAGTGAAAACCCTAGATAGGATGCCAGATTGTACACAATCACAACTTTTGCCAATTTAGAGTAACCAGTTTACCAACAAGCATGTTTTGAGTTGCCCTATTGAGTTGCACACAATATTTATGCCCAAGACATCTTTTTTTCAGTGAATAGTGAATCTAACCTGTATGAACACCGGGGTGTGCTAATCCGAGGACTCTTCCACACAGTATGCCCATACTGAACACACCTAGTACTGTTTTCCTGTACTCTTTACTCTTTTACACTTGTATAGAGGAATGATTTATAATACCACTATCCAATGCCACTCAGAACAGAATGAGTTCCTTTTTTAGTCTGGTTCCTAACAAGGATTTTTTCCTCATGTTGTTTTCCCTGCCACTTTTATCTCTGAGTTGTTCTTAGTAATCTTAAGCTACATCTGAATTTCTGTGAAGCTGCATTGTGACAGTATCGATTGTAAAATGCTTTGTTCACACTGATTAATTCCTTTCGATTGAACGTGACATGCTCTGAAATAACTGAGACATTTTTCTCTTTCTGCCCCATCTATGTTTATCGACTTTAATCAATACCTCTTTTGTGTTATTTAGTTGAACCAGGTGATTGTGACAGCCCCATTTTGAAAAGATGAGAAGATGTTTGTATGTAAATTGTGATCTACTGTTTAAAGAACACTGTTCCTATTGCCAGCCTTTTAAATTGAGCAATATGATGCAAGTCTGAATTGTATTTGCTGCCTGGGATTCCCCAGTAATCTAACAACAAAACAATGATTGTATTTTCCCTCAGCCCTAAGCCAAAGGAAAAATAAGGTATTTGGTGGATTATAAGTGGTTTACATTTTTGGTGTGTTTGTATTATATTATGTGTGTGAGTAAGTTTTGTGGTTGAATTCTTTTTACAATGCATGTGTATCTTCGTGCTGCATATTTATGTTGGATGGTTTCTGTTTGTTTCTTGATAAATCATTCTGTATAAAAAGCATAACTCATACACAAATGATTAGCTCACTTAATTTAATCGAATTGAATGAATGCAAGTTATGTGAAATTAAATCTCCCCCTCTCCCTCTGCATTACAGATGTGGATGAGTGCAGGAGCCCCGGAGTCTGTCCCAGTGGTAAATGTGTGAACACACGCGGCTCGTTCAAGTGCCAAGCATGTGGCCCTGGATTCAGGCCTGACGCTGGGAGATGTCTGGGTAAAAGGCTCCATCTGGGTTTTCCGTATTTCATTTTATGATTGTGTAATAATAATATTATTCTCTCAGTCTGGCACAAGCTGGAAGCATAGACTTGGTTTTGGCAGTATTTTGCATGACTTAAGGAGGCATGGCGACAATGTGTGCCCCCTTTAAAGCAGTGACAGTCTATTTATTATTTAATTTTTTTTCAGAATTGCCATTAGGTGATTGATTTCATGTGCCTGAGTTAATGCTAAATATTATTTTTATCTCAAAGCAGTTCAAGCACTGACAACTTAATTAAATTACTTCAACTCAGTAAGCATATAAAATCTGCGCCATTTTTACACATGACCTTATATGAACTAGTTTGATCTACTAAATGTCAAATTAAATATGGCATCTAACAACTTGTGGCAACTAAACTTCATTATGTGGGTGTTTTTATAGCTTTTAAATGTTGGGCGTCTCCTCAAGAGACAGGTCCCGCTCCTTTGCTCAGCTTTCATGCCTTTGTTTTTCCCACTGCCTCACATAGTTTTATCTAATATCTATCCTTCCAATCTCTCTCTCTCTCTCTCTCTCTCTCTCTCTCTCTCTCTCTCTGTCTTGCCACCAAGTTCAACCCAATCTGCTCCACCCACACTCTTTAAACACTTTGTCTTAATATTATGGATCTATTGCTGCTGTAAAATATTGTTTGCAATACTTCAGTTTGGGAGAGTCAAAATATTTCTGCCTTGGCCACAGCCTTAAACAAACAGAATATTATTTTTGGACAGCTTTGGACACTGCAGCAAATCCCTGCGGGAAAGGTTTTCAGAAGTCTGAAGATGGGAGGACAGAGATAGACCACTGGGGCAAGAGGCCATCAGATTGCATATATAGCATTGTCTCCGTTTGGTGTAGCACATGATATAGCTTAAAAATGATGGAGTATTTTTAAGGAATTTTAGCGAAAGATCGAAGACTAGAGAGAATGTTAGTAATACTAGAAATATGAGGAAATAACGAGGATTTTAATGCTATTATTTAAGGGTAAAAGTAAAGTAAAAGTAAGTGTGGTTACACATTTAGAAACAAGGTGCTAAACCATTTATTACCATTTATTATTGCTGCATTGGTTCATTTTGGAGTACACATTACTTTACTCAGGCAAGTGACTTTAATGTACTTTTGGAAGTACAAGCATGGAGCTTAATGTTTAATTATGTACAGTAAATAAGTTGTAAGAGTTTACTTCAGTCACTTTTCTGATCTACACTGAGTTTAGAAGAATTACCCAGTGACACGCAAGTAATTTTTTCTGAGAAAGAATCACACTGAATTTGCACCCACAATTATTAATTATAAAAAAATAGGTTTATTCTTCATTCCTTATATTTCACATTATATGATACTTATATTTTTGTATGCAAATATAAAACCTGTTAAAATGGATATTGCTGTGTAGTTCTTAATAATCTCTCAAAGTCTAAGATCGTTAAACAGATATTTATGCCAAGAACGAATAATCCTCTGGTATTCTATTATAATCAGTAGATGGTGGAATGGAATGGTTATCAATCTAAAATGTATTATATCCCATAACTACACATCTCAGAGTGGTTTATTCATCTAATAACACAACAGTTTAACCCGTTAATATTTCATATTTATTAAAAAGGGCACATGGTGCATAATGAGGAAGTTAACAATGGACAGTGTCCATTGTTTAAAGCACTATACAGCTAAATATAGCAAAAAATAAATACATAAATCTATAACCAGGCATTTAGTGAGTATTTGGCAGCATACATTTCACAGGATGTGTCACTTTATCAAATTTGATTACTGTTGACTTTTTTTCCTCTTGGCTCCAACTAATTCCTTACCTAATTTTCACAAGGTCTGACACCGCATGTAAGCAAAGACTGTTGCAACACAAAGTCTTTCTTTATATACTATACTGTTTAGGGTATGTTCTCTATTACTCATTAGTGTTTCATTAGTTTCCTTTGGTTATTTACATTTTTGCTGGCATATTTTTTTGCCTAAAATCAAGTTTATATTTCCAGCAAATGCAATTAGGGCTTTTCCTTGAAGACTAAAGGATGTGGGTTCAAACAGTCACTGGAGTATTTGAGAAATAGCTTATTCAAGGAATAATTTAGGGTTGAGTTAGAAGCAGGTTGTACAGGGTTCACCTCAGCACCTGGCCCCGATTGGTCCTCCATGGTACCAAATCAAGGCAGTTTTTTCTTAGTGTCTACAGAGATTATGTAAACAACGTCTCGTTCTCAAACCATTTCCGCAGTCAATTGCCTGTAGCACAGAAGTTAGTGGCCAGTTGGTGGTCTGGTGGATAAGACTATTTGCTGGTGTGATAGGGAAAACAGCACAGCTTTCTTTCAAACCCTTATCAGGAAAGACTCTGAGAAATAGCTGGAGCTGGAGAAACAAAGCTGCAGAGGACGCTGACAGAACCCTGGCTGAAGCAGTGGCAGTGAACACAAAGCTCTGCTTGTGTCCTTTCACATTACCTTTGTGTCTGTGTCTCTACCAGCCTGCTTGAACCCATCATCTGCCAGGAAAGATTTTGTGAGATGCTGGACAAATAAACAAATGCAATACACAGTAGATGGACCTGAAAACTGTTGAATGTAACATAACAGGGTGTTTTGTCATAGGAAAATATTTAACAGCAGGTTAATTCCAGTCCTGAAATGTTTTTATACAACATCAAATTGACACTGATTACATTTATTAAAGAATGTTTCATTAATGGCTAAAAACAGTCATCTCATTGCCACACTTGCCTCTTTATTTTCTTTCTGTAGTAGTGTGATTTGTCGGGCAGACTTTCCTGTGCCTGGAAACATCACATCAACAATAAGGCACTTAAAAAAATTTGTTCATTTGAAGTGTCCACCATACAATTTCTCAGTTCTTTTTACCCTAAGGTCATGAATGGTCCCAGCACCAACCCCAGTATCTTAACCCTCAACTGCTCAATTGTATAATTAAGATAATTGTAAGTTGCTCTGGTTCAGGGTACTGCTCTAAATGTAAATGCAGATAATGCAAACTAGTGGGCACTATATTCAAAGCTGCTCTTTAATTAAAAAAATCAATGCCTTCTGAAAAATACGATTCCGCAGATTTGTGTCATAATTATTTGCGGAAATTAGGTTATGCACTGAGTTTACAAAAAGCCTTTCTTCCATAATATTTTGAAATATTTTATTATATATTTCTTTACCTTTTCACCATCTTCCATTTCCTTTGTAAACAAATGAATATTTTTCTTTTACCAATTAATTTTTGTGCCTATTTTTTTTTTTTAGACATAAATGAGTGTCAGATGGCAGCTGTGTGCACTAATGGTCAGTGTTTGAACACAGAGGGCTCCTTCACTTGTTCATGTAACCATGGCTACGAAGCAACTTCTGACAGTAAAAGCTGCCAAGGTACATATATCAAACACATGTTGGCATGTGCACTTACACACAGTTGGTGTTCAGGGTCGTCATCCATACTGTCTCGATTCCAGATGTGGACGAGTGTCTGCTACCGGACGTCTGCGCTCAAGGCACATGTGTTAATGTTCCGGGCTCACACAGGTGCAGCTGTAACACAGGTTACCAAAGCAGTCCTGATGGCAAAGCTTGTGTGGGTATGTGCCTTAAACTGGATTATTAGTCTGTTTTTTTCCCACTTTAGTGCAGGTAGCAGGCTTATTACAGGTATCTAAATTAGTGATCATTGGCTTGAGTCAAACTATTTGTAAGTACCAGATTCCACACTCCTGGGGGCAAAAAAAAAAAAAAAAAAAAAAAAAGAGGCCAAGCCCAAATTGACAAAATATGCTTTTTTGTCTATCTTACAGATGTTGACGAATGTGCTGAGCCAAGCCTTTGTATGCGAGGTGTGTGTGTTAACACGTATGGTTCCTTCACCTGTACCCAGTGTGAGGTTGGATACACTCTCTCTGATGACAGACAGAGGTGTGAGGGTGAGTCACACTCGTCACTTAACATTTAACCTCCATTTGTACTCAGATTAGCATTGTATTTATTGCATTACTTGTCAGTTTACAGCAGCTGTCTAATCTAACCAAAAATGAGTCATTGGATTTTTGACTGTTTGGTTAGATGCATACTTTGAAAATAAAACATATTTCATGTCATTTCTTTCTATTATGTTATCAGGATGTTTGTGCTTAGAATAGCTATGTTCTGTTTTCAAGCTAAGCATGACCATTTTGTATATTATATTGTATTTCACGATTTGCAATATTTAATGTGAGATATATGATCTGAAATATGACAGCCACATATAAAATGGTGTGGTTTATGTTGTGTTGCTGATGTTCAGCAGGTAATTGTGTAGTTGTTGTCTTAAAATATTGATTAGTGTGAATATATTACTTTGAGCTGTTGAGCTCATACTGTATCTAATTTGCAGCAATTCATTAGTCTGTTATTTGTAGTTATAATCTATATTATGTTTAGCACATTTACTTTTTGGATTATTTTTCACAGATATAGATGAGTGCCACTCTTTGTCTGCGTGCCCAAATGGAGTCTGTCTGAACTCAGAGGGCTCGTACTCCTGTATAAATTGCCCCACTGGTTTCACAGTTTCACCAGATGGAGAGCTGTGTACAGGTGTGTGATACATTCTGCCATTTATATGATATGATATATTTGATATATTTATGCATAAGTGGTTCTACCTGGAATCTTTTTTTATAGAGAAACAGATTTTATAGTTTTGATTTGTCTGTATGCTCTATGCACTCCATATTGGTTTATTCTTTTGCATTTTTTGCATTTTTGCTATTGTATTTTTGATGATTTTTTTTATCATTTTATTAATACCCTTTAGGCAAGGAGTGTGCATGTCCAATCATATATCCTAATTGAATATGCACATGTGTAAAATGAATGAAATAAATATAAACTTACATAATACTGTACATAAGTACATATAAGGGAATTTTAATTCCTGTGGCCCCTAACCAATCAACTATTACTGCATTGTGGTATATAGTTTTTCAGCTATACTGTCAGCTATATTGTGATGACCACTCTAGTGTAGATGCAGAATTAGAGGTAATTGCTCTTTTTGGATTACATACACATTAATATTTACTCCCTCTGCATGGGCTGCTGGGGGAAAAAAAACAGGAAGTAAACCCAGAAGTGCAAAGTGCCAGTAGGCATCTGCATACTTTTTTTATATGTAATAAAAGTGTGTAGTCTGTGTTCCACTGAAAATATACTGACACCCAAATAAAGCACTAAAAAGCATATTTACGACAACTATATGTGAGTTTAAAACACGGACCCATACTAGGCTTTTTATCATGGTTTATCGCTGTGGACAATGCAGGATTTGTCAAAATTGTGCTATATTTACAAATCACATCACTGTTCAGCTTTGGGAGGCTGCTCTGTTTGAGTCCAAGAGATTTATGTCCCGAAAAATGTAATTGACCTTGAAAATTATGGCCAACTCTGACTGTGAAACCATATATTCAGCTCAAATGAATTTACAACTGAGCTAAAAACAATGTGATCATGAAAACCACCTTGAGAAAAAAATACAGTCTTAGAAAAACTGTACTTGTTCTGCTACTGGGGTGGCAATCTCAAAGGTACATCATTTGTACTTTCAGTATATATCTCATAACTTGAAACATGGATAGATTAAAGCATTTATAATATAACACCAATTTATGAAAGTTTTGATGCTGTGTAAAATGTAAATAAAAACAAAATCCAATGATTTGCAAATCTTATGAACCCATTTTTAATCAGAGTGGAACATAGAAAATGTTTATACTGAGGAAATTTTAAGGAATTTGATGACTGGAACACATCTAAATAAATTTGTGACGGGGCTGGAAAATGGAAAAAGTGTCACTGAAAAGAAATGGCTTGAGGAACATTTTGCAACTAGTTACGATAATTGGCAACATGACTTGGTATGACCAGAGTATCTAAGAGAGGCAGAGTCTCTCTTGGGAGTAAAGATAGGCAGAGGTTCGGTAAACTAGGAAAATCTGTGTATACAAATTGTGGAACAATTTTATAATAATGTTCTTCAATGTCAAATTGTAAGGACTTTGATTAACTTATTATCTGCAGTACATATCATCAATAGATTCTGAGAATTTGGAGAAATCTCCGTGCACAAGAGACAAAGGCAGAAATATGCCCGTGATCTTTTGATCTTTTGGCCCTGAATTGGCGCTACATTAAAAAGAGGCATGATTCTTGTAATGGAAAAACATTTTGTGGTCAGATGAATCTAAATTTTTTATTCTTTTTAAAATCCATGGAAGTCACATCCTCCAGACTAAAGAGGAGAGGGACCAACCAGCTTGTTTTCAGCACTCAGTTCAAAAGTCTGCATCTCTGACTGTATCATCAACATCAACATACGCTTCCATCCAGATTACTTTTATTTAGGGAAGGTCTTAAAAACTACATAGTGCATCTATTACAACTGCATGTCTTCATAGTGAAAGTGTCTATTTGCTGTAATCCAGACCATTCACTATTAGAAAAATGGGGAATATCATGAAACTAATTTTTTAATAAAAAAACAAACAAACAAAAAAACAGGACTGTTGAGCTGTTAAAATCCTGTATCATACACAAATAGGACATTCTTTTCTTAAACCTTCACAGCTGGTATTCTTTGTTCCCAGATGCATACAGCCTGTTCCCAGATATACTGTATATGATATGTTACACAATGAAGCCATGGCCCTGTCATAACTTTTCAGAGTTGAGGCTTTCAACATTTGATATGTTGACACTGTGATTAAAAAATAAGCTTATGAAATTTGCAAATCATTGCATTCTGTTTTTATTTACATTTTATACAGTGCAACATTTTTGTAATTGGGCTTGTAATTTCTAGTACGTAAATAAACTGTGATTAGATTAGCATCAAGATTATACTGCATGCACTTTTCCTAGGTAAAAAGATCCCCAATAAATGTACAAAACTACTTACCATTTATGTTTTGCTGAACAGCATCTGTCTCTCAGCTGAAAGTTTTCCGTAAACCACTTTGCCGAAAGATTTTGAATAATATTCCATTCAATTAAATTTCTGTTTACACAGTTGCACAACAACGAATAACCTTTATCATACTGTATAATGGTTATTTTATAATGATTCTAAATTGTGTGTGTTATGTTATGAATATAATTATTTAAGCTACATTAAGCAACTCCATTTGCTTAAGCAACTCCCTGGCTGATTTGCCAGGTCAGATAATACATGCTCATTTTCTATTATAATTGAACCATTAAACCATCAGACAAATCAGCTGCACGTATTGATTATAATTTGATGGGATCATATTCAGCACGACTGAGCAGTTGTATGGTTATATCAATAAATCCATCTGTCATGCCTGTAGATTAAGACATCTGGCTCCTCTTCCAAGTTCATAGACAGAACACAGTGTTGCAAGTAGAGGAAGTAATACAGATAGACATACAGACAGATGGCGCAGACTCTTGAATCTTCTATGTTTGTGTGTGTGTGTTTTTATGGGGAAAAATGTCCTCAAAAGTCATGGAAAATTTTACATTTTTTTTATGTTGAGTGAACATTGGGTTGGTTCTTATTTGGTTGATTAACTGCAGCTTCAAAAGGATTTATTTTGGTTGGCAAGGTTACAGTTAGATTTAGTTTTAGGCGTACTGTAGGTTGAATTAGCTGCATTTAATAATGATGTCAAGGCACTCAAAAGAATAGACAAATGTATGTGCTGGTGGGTGGGTGGATGTGAGTGAGGGGGTGACTATGGCGTGTGATCAGTGCCAGGGAAAAGAATTGGCAGCTTTAAATACAGCGCCAGTCCTCCAAGCATTTGTTGATAGAGTCATTATGAAGTGCCTGTAATAGCTTGCCATTTTGGATTGAGCTCTCCTTCCTGCATACCTTATCTCTCACCTCCTCCTCATCAGCCGCTCTGTCAGTGCAGTGTAATAATGCCGGTGCTCTATGTGCAGACTAAAAGACTTGAGCTAATTCGCTGTGGTATGCAGTCTGTTTTGTTGGGTTATCGGCACATCAGCAGGCCCTTTCTTTGCCTGCATCTGAAAGTGAATGGCTTGGAAACAGCTTGTGTTTTGATTGGAAAGTGAAGAGGTATCGATGGTATCTAAATAAATCCTTGAATCCTTGAACTGAATCCAGCACAAAGTAGAAAATAAAGACCACCAAGGTTATCGGCAATTTGAGGACTTTTTTCTCCTCCTGTCTAATAGTTTTGCTGGCTTTATGTTTCAGATATTGATGAATGTCAGGCTCCTGACATTTGTCCAATGGCTGCTTGTACAAACTCTGAAGGCTCATATTCCTGCATGACCTGTGAATCTGGCTACAAGGTCTCCTCAGACCGGCACACATGTGAAGGTAAAGATATATGTGTGTGTGTGTGTGTGTGTGTGTGTGTGTGTGTGTGTGTGTGTGT
>JAAIIK010000016.1:7335708-7348516 GCA_014706435.1 Silurus glanis | reverse complement strand
TGTGTGTGTGTGTGTGTGTGTGTGTGTGTGTGTGTGTGTGTGTGTGTGTGTGTGTCCACCAGGCATAACATTGTGACCACATGCCTAATTGGTCTCGCTTTCGCTGCCAAAACAGTCCTGACCCGTCGAGTATTAAGAGCATTAACTTCATCATTTTGAGCTACAGTAGCTCCTCTGTCACTGGCTTTCGCTCCCCACTTGCATCAATGAGCCTTGGCCACCCCTGGCTCTGTCGTCAGTTCACCACTGTTCCTTCCTTGGACCACTTTTGATAGATACTGACCACTGCAGAGCAGGAACCCCTCCAAAAGAGCTGCAGTTTTGGCTATCCTCTGACCCAGTCGTGTAGCCATCACAATGTGGCTCTTGTCAAACTCGCTCAAATCCTTACACTTGTCCATTTTTCCTGCTTCTAACACATAAACTTTGAGGACAAAATGTTCACTTGCTGCCTAATATATCCCACCCACTAACAGGTTCCATGATGAAGAGATAATCAGTGTTATTCACTTCACCGGGCATAATGTTATATGTATACAGTTGTTCCTACATGTGCTTATATTAAGTTCACATGTATATTAAGCCTGTATCAATATCCATTAAAAATCTTGCTTTGTTTTCAATTTTCTTGCCTAGATATTGATGAGTGTGAGGATGAGATGATCTGCGGCAAGCATGGTTTCTGTGAGAATACGAACGGCTCCTATTATTGTCATTGTGACCAAGGATATGACAATACACCTGATGGTCAAGGCTGTGTTGGTATGAAAGTAGAAGAGCCTTTATTCATATTCATGTATGACTCCATTAAAAATGTTTTTAAGTAACTAAACTACGAATGTGTGCATGTGTGTGTGTGCAGATGCAGATGAATGTAAATTAAGTTCTGAGTTATGTGGGGAGGCACATTGTGAGAACGTAGAGGGAAGCTTCCTGTGCCTCTGCCCCACTGATGATGAGGAATTTGACCCCATTACTGTGCAGTGCAAACCTCGTCACATGATCCCACCAGGTACAGAAACATAAAAACAAATGTATGGAGGCCTACAAAACATTTTTACATGGTTTGTAAAATAAGTAATTGCGATGGCTTTATTTCCACAGCAGGTGAAAAACGATTTGTAATTTCAATATGCCTATAACTCTCAGTTGCACACAGAACAAATTGCGAAAGCCTGTCCAGGTTCTTTTACATGATTTGATATTCTATTTTTGAAAGTCATTTTAAAAGCCAAGTTTTAGTCAAGTTAATTCTACTTCAGGGTGAGCTGTTGGCACTTCATATGTGGAAACTTTTTTTTTCCAACAACTAACAGCCCTGAGCATAAGCAGATTACTGACCAGCAATGCAATCTTCGAAAAGGCTTTGGAGTAACTTTATCTTGTGGTGTGAAATTGTTCTGTCAAGTAGATAACAATAGAGAACATGATTTCAAAACTAAAAAATATTAAAACTCTCCTGATATTACAGTCAATTAATTGAAAAAAGGTACAGACTATTGGGTATGTCAGAGATTTGGATTCAATCGCTTGTGTAAATATGGCCAGAACTGTGATCAGGTCACTCAGGCTGTGTTTGAAATATCCAGTCAACATTACAACATCGAATGGGCAAAGAGTCCAGTTTCCTGTGACACATCTGAGCTCTTCAAGCCCATAGAGCCACTGCATTTTTATAGTTCAGGCATTTTTTGCAAACTCAATTTTAATACATGGAATAAAACTCCACAGTTTTTTGAAGTGTGCCTCTGCTTCTAGCCTTCTGACTGGTGTTGTTTATGTGTTCAATGTGGGAATCATATCAGACTCTACAGGACAAGACCTTCCTGTTCCTCCCCATGGAGCCTCTGATGACGAACAGAGGAAGGATTGCTACTACAACCTTAACGACGTCAACTTCTGTCAAAATGTGCTCTCCAGTAACGTCACAAAGCAGGAATGCTGCTGCACTGTGGGAGCAGGATGGGGAGACAACTGCAACATCCACCCATGCCCACAGGATGGACAAGGTAGGGTACCACCCTAAATTAGGGGGTGTTTTTAATTAGCACACATCCCCGCACCCCTTAAATGTGCCTGATTTGTACATGTGAATGTGTCTTACGGAAACCATTTTGAATGTGCATATCCTCAGCGGAATATATTGAGCTGTGTCCTCATGGCACTGGCATTCTCCCCATTATGACCTCAGTTCAAGGCATCAGTCATCTCCTGAGTAGAGGTAATTTGAAATCTTTAATGCTTTGTATTGAACATACTAAATAAAAAAGATTTGCATACCTGTCAAGCATTACCAAGGCAAGTCTTTTAATACTGTTGAAAATATTTGAGTGCAAGAGATTTTTATGTACACCTATTTTTTTTTTGTCTGTTTGTCTATCCAATCAAGTCTTGAGATCTTCCCTGTTTTAAATATATTTAAAACTTATTTCCAGCATTCAAATCAACAACAAGAAGGACTAGATCATTGGCAGCGACATACACCGAATAGGCATAACATTATGACACTATAACATTATGAGCGGTGAAGTGAATAGCACTGATTATCTCTTCATCATGGCACCTGTTAGTGGGTGGGATTTATTAGGCAGCAAGTGAACATTTTGTCCTTAAAGTTGATGTGTTAGAAGCAGGAAAGATGGGCAATCGTAAGGATTTGAGTGGTTTTGACAGGTTTTGACCAAAACTGCAGCTCTTCTGGAATGTTCCCGGTCTGTAGTGGTCAGTATCTATCAAAAGTGGTCCAAGGAAGGGACAGTGGTAAAACGGTGACAGGGTCATGAGCGGCCAAGCTTCACTGATACACGTGTAGAACAGACGAGCTCCTGTAGCTCAAATTGCTAAAGAAGTTAATGCTGTTAATGCTCGATAGGTCAGAACTTTTTTGGCAGAAAAGGGGCATTATTAGGCAGGTGAAAATAATGTTATGCCTGATCAGTAGCCATGAAGTTATGCCTGTTCGGTGTATATACTGGACATCAAGTTCTATTCGCTTTGGTTCCAGTAAATCTAAATGTTTTTTTACATTCCGATAAAATTATAGAGAAAGACTTTAACATCACTGCTCAAAGCAGACTGCAGTGAATTATTTTAGGATAAAATTAGCTTGAAGTTCGTGGTTTAGACCCAGAGAAAACTGAGACAAATAGACTCGAAATTAGACCTGGCCACAATCAGGATAACATGCTGATAATTGTTACTAAAATAATTGTTTCGATTTTTGACTATGGCCATGTATTCTACTTAAGAAATCCAAAAGAAAATGCACCAAAGGAAGTGTTGATATCTGTCTGCCATTGGTATTGACCTTTAATAGCTTAAGCCATCTTATATGTGGTTGTCTGTCAAATTCACTGTGTATATTAATGGAGTAACTATTACTGCCATAAGTCCACAGTGCTCATTTGGACTCTTCTAATTACAAAATATAAACAGGTAGTGTTGACCTCATTTGACTAGTAGAAATGCCTAGTGTTCTTACAGTCATAATCCCCATGTTTTATCATATGTGTATACAGATCAGCTTGATATATAGTATGCTCTTAATTACTTACTATTTTCTAATACTATCTAGCTACTCTTGTTCACAGATGCAGATGAGTGTGAGCTGTACGGCACAGAAATTTGCAAAAACGGTTACTGTGCAAATGTTTACGCCTCATATAACTGCTACTGTCACAGTGGCTATTACTATGACAATGTCCGAATGGAATGTGTTGGTAATGGTCATTTTAATTTATGTTTTAAACAAGAATTAAAATATAAAAAAAGATATTACTTGAATTTGGACTAAGAATGTATTTTGCATTTGTGCCTCAGATGATGATGAATGTAAGGAGGAAAACCAGTGTGAACACGGAGAGTGTGTGAACACACCCGGCTCTTTTAACTGCTTCTGCACTCCCCCACTGATTCTAGATGAAACACAGCGTCGCTGCTTCTCTGCCAACAGCACAGAGGGTAAGACTCTGATCTGTATTTGAATAATATGTGTTGTACTGTGCTGGTTATCTTGTCATTGAGAAAGTTGCAAATGTCTTTTCACATGCATTCTTTTTCTTTTTGTATCTCTTCTGCCTATAGGTCCTTTCCTTGATGAGGATTATATTCACACAGATGTCTGCTGGCGGGAACTTAAACCTGATACCACATGTATTAATCCCATGTTTGGTACTTTGACTACCTACACTGAGTGTTGTTGTCTCTACGGTGTTGCCTGGGGGTCACAGTGTGCTTTCTGCCCTGAAAAATCATCCGGTGCGTTTATATCAGAATTTTTTGAAAATGAAAATTCTCTAAAATTGTTCAAAACTATACTATAGATCAGGTATTTTTCTTAAGAAAGGTTGAATTAAAACTGTAATTTATCTTCACACAGAGGATTTTGCTATATTGTGTAACCTGCAAAACAGAGGCTCCGACAGCCTACGGGAGCATCCAGGCTTTGAATATGGACCTGACACCCCTCCTGAGGGGCATAATGGTCCACCATACTGGGGTAACTATGGCGTTTTGGGAGGTGGCACTTTCTATGGACCTGAAGGCACTTTGAGCGGTTCCATCTTTACTGATCGCTCAAATGACTATGGCTCTAGAGAGGGAGGACGAGTACCTGTGCTCAGGCCCAGAGAGCACCAGCCAACCCACCGAGTTAACCCGTACAGAGGTACCGTCATTCTTTCTTAGGATGCACATACTTGTTCATTAACAATTAATCACATGTATTATGTTTCTAATATGTATGTACTAGTAGTATTATCAGTAAAGCACTAGTGGGAAAAACAGTGGGAAAGTGTCATGTTTCATGTTTTCTGCTACTTTTTCTTCAGATCATAGTGCAGGATTTGAGGGTTTGCAAGCAGAAGAATGCGGCATTTTGAACGGCTGTGAAAATGGCAGATGTGTCCGTGTGCGAGAGGGCTACACATGTGATTGCTTTGATGGCTATGAACTAAACCTAGGCAAGATGGCATGTATTGGTAAGTCCTATTCTCACACTCATTTCTTTGTCAGTTTAACAAGCTAGTTAAAATACATATTTACTAGAGGTGACAGTTTCGATAGTTGGGGGTGATGGCATACTGGATATCAGACGTACTGTACATATTGGATATCAGATCGTAAAACAAATGGCAAAAATTAAAATCGGATTTGGAAAAAGCATGTATTTTTAGAACTAGAAATGTTTATATATAAACAGACTGGTATTTATTATATTTGCAATGCAAGTGAAATTGTTTTAACTGTGAGGTGCTGCAGTTTAAAAGAATGTAAAACGTTCTTTTAAGGAAAACTATTTCAGATGGGTAGCAGTTCATGTGCATTTCATGGTGAAACATAGCTATCTGATAAATTAATCAAAGCCTGATATTCACAGTGTGAAGTAATCACATTTATCTAGGAAGGTATTAAACACCTTTTAAAAAGACTGACTGCTTTACCTCAGTATTTATTAAACTGGCTTCTTAGTATCTTAGCAGTATGATCTAGGTATGAGGTACGATAAGTCTAGACAAGAATAAAAAGAATAACCACTGTCATTTTGGTGAAATATATAGATGCTTTCATAAAGTCGAGGTGTCTTGCCAAACATTTTTTATCTGTTTTGGCAAAAAAGAATTTAGATGTAGCTAGTTTTCCCATGCCGCCTCACATATGTTATGTAGTCATTTCATTAATGATTGTAGATGATATCAACATTTTTCAGCAATAAAGCAACAATCAAACTGAAATGTGCTATATAAATAACAATTATTATCTTGGAGGTTAAAAGTAATATATGAGTGCACTGATACGAAGCAAAAGAGGAAAGCAAATGTAATGAATTGGTTGGATACAGAGTTTGGCAACACAGCATAAACCATGGCATATAACACCAATAGGAAAACTGCTTTTAAGACTTTTTAGAAGGTTTCTTTTCTATCCCCTCCAGCCACTAATAGAAAGTAGAGACAAGTCAAAAAAATAGTGTTGAAATTCCCTAGTGAAACTCCATAGAGAATGTGCCTGAAGCTAATGTTGTGTGTATTTTAGTTCAATCACCCTCAATCACTTTTCCAACATTCATCCATGAAATAGACAACTCTTGGATGTCTCTCAAGAATGCTCCTCATCATGTGCTCAGCCAATCAGGGGTGCTGACAGTAATGCTCTTCCATTAGTTCCTGTGAACCAGAATTTGGAATAAACGATCAAAGCGTTCTCTGCGCCGTGTCTAAGCTCGAGCGGCGTGCCATCGAGCCAAAACCCGTGATTCATAGCCACCTTGCGTAGTATGTTGATATTGCACGGTTGAAACGTGTTCCCTTTGATTCGTAGTGGAAACTCAGAACGTGTTGCACGCCTTCTCATCCAAGAATCTGAGTGCATTCTGAAAGTGCACTGCAATTATGAAGCTTAATCAATTATTTCAAGTCACAGATGTGAAAAACGTGAACATTTTAGAACATCTGATAAAAAAAAAAAAAAGAAAATAAAAAGATGACAGATTTATTAATGAAATCTTTAGAGAATTGGATCTCATGTTATCTCTGTTTTGAATGTTTCTCATTCAGATGAACGTGAGAAAATAATGAGAAAGTTTGCCAGTGGCTGAATATTTCCACAGTTTCGTATGTGATTTTATTGCATGAGTGTGTTTTATTCATCCCGACCCAATTCAAGGGTCAATTCACATTGGTATTAGATTGTAAATCGGAATCCTGTTATAGGCCCTTTACTATCTAAACAATGTTTTCTGTGTACACCTCTTGCTTTTAGCTTGTCTATGTCACACTCTCATCTCTTACAGATATAAACGAATGTGAGGATATAAGTGACAAAGTGGAGCTGTGTAAGAACGGAGTGTGTACCAACACAGAGGGCTCATACAAATGCACCTGCTTGCCAGGCTTTCTGGCTTCTTCTAAGCCCCATGAGTGTATCCCAGAAGACCAAGGCTCTGTCTCCCACACTGTGGGAAATTGATGCACTCATCTCTCTCTCTCTCTCTCTCTCTCTCTCTCTCGCTCTCTCTCTCTCTCTCTCTCTCTTTCTCTCTCTTTTCTCTACATAATTTTTCTAAAGGACTGACACTAAACCTGCATCAGTGAAGCCGGGCCAGCTGAGCACCAAACATGAACACACACAGTTACAATCAAAGTTCACTCTGTCTTCTACATAAAGGGCGGTTTTAAAAATAAGTTTAAAAGATCCTGTGGTGTTTCTCAGTTTTTGATTGGCTCCCATGCTTTCTGATTTGCACAGAATTCTGAAATGTTGATTGCATGTACTTTATTTGCAGTTTACACAACCAAATTTTTTTTTATTAGAGGTCATTCCAGCTCAGGCTTGTGGTGTCAAGGCTTCATTGAGAAGGTTTGGGATTTTTGTACAGATCTAGTACTATGTATTTAAATTGGTTTGTTATATATTCTAATAAACTCATTCAGTACACTCAATATTTTGTTTGACCAAAAAGAAAAGGTACAAAAAAGTAAAAAAAAAATCAAATAAAATCTGATTAACGCTGTAGATTAATAGATTTCTGTACAAATGTTCTGTAGCACTATCTTTTACGTATGGAAAAAAAAGGTTTACACTGTATCAGATAAAGTGTATGTATCCTGCCCTGTGGAGCAGACTATGAAATGTTATTTTATGGAATGACTGCACTTTTTTAACTAAGGTTATGTGGTGCCTTCAATCCAGCGAACACCTAGTTCAGAGATTTTCAGCAACATTCATGTTAATGTGCGTCACCTTTGCTTAATAATTATATAGTTATACTTTGAACTGAAATACTTGCATCCATTATTGCTGGCTAGACAGATTTAAAAGCTGCCTTAAATCACAATGCAAACCACTTGTAAACAAAATATTATGTCCTGCTGTCGAGCAATATGTCATGTATACTATAACACAATAAACAATATACTACTTGGATTATAGCAGCGTGTAAGCCCAAGCCTGTATATTACAGAAGGAATACACAGACAGGTGACAAATTAATGGGAAATAAATTTAGGGTGTTAAGCCACAATAAACCAACAGAACAGCTTCGTTGAGTCAATATACAGATTCTACAACTCAATGGAACTGTGCTAAAGGGATATACTTTATTTTTTCAAAAGATATTCCCTTATTTGGTGTATTTATAATGGTGATAAAGAGGCACTCTAAGATTTTTCTCTAATCAGCATAAAAATCACCATAGAATAAATTAGAATCAGTGTATTGATTTTCTGTGACTAACGGGATATGTGTACAGTACAGTTCATTCTAGCAAAGCATGAATGCTTACAAAGCACCCTCCCACAGTACAGCTGTTTTTTTTTTATATGGCACCCAGCTATATATATCGACATCACTTGATATAAACCAATGATCATTTCTTCAATAACAAGGAAATATTTGATGTATGTGTCAGTACTCACTACCAAATTAAGTGGAGTTTCAGTGGCCACTGTGCAACCACCTTTCGCCGGTGTTCAGTACATGTCTTGCAATAACGTTATCACCACATTTGATTTTCTGGTATTTTCAGAAGGCAGTTTTAAGCTTTACATCATGAAGATGGTTATGAGAAGGTTGTATGTTTTTTTCAAAACTGTGGTCCACCCTGTTTTGTTCATTCCACTTGATTACCTCTCACTGTAGTTGTTTCTGGACAATAAAGTTTGAAAAATAACATTGTGTCTTTTGTCATTTATATATTATATACAGTATTAATACTGTTCATTGTTTAAGAGAATAAGATCTTTTAAATGTGTTTTAAAAAAATCACCTAGAAAAAAAAAACTAGATCAGGTTAACTAGCAGAGACAGATTATAAAGAAATAGTTACACTGTTAACATGTACATATAGTGTGATAAGCTGAATACTAACAACTCTCATACACCTAAGAGGCACTTTGTGTGTTTACTGATACTGACAGTAGTGCATCTTTTCTTATGCCCCTTCCCCATCCACTAGTGCAAGTGGAGCACCACAGGAACAATATAATTCAAATATTATTTGGGAGATGCAAATATTCTTAGCATTTTACACTAATATGGCTTTAGTGTTGGCCCTTAAAAACTGTTGATCTGTCTTTTTTTGTCTTAAAATATTAAATAATGGTGTACCTACTTAATTTTTTACGTTTTCTTGCATAATCACAAAATCTAAAATTAGGATTGCTGTCCTCTTATTAATATAAGAAATTCCTGGTGTTCTTAAGGAAATATTATCTCATATTCTCTTCATATTATTCGTGTACAGATTTAATTCATTTCATTTTATTTGTAGATGCAGACTGTGATTGTGAGAGAATTGAAAAATTGTTTTTAGACAAACGTCTACGCCTCGTATAACTACGACTGTCACAGTGGCTATTATAATGGCAACATCTGTATGAAATCACACCACTTCTTTAGGTGTTGCTCCGAGTTGTGTATTGGTATTCATTATATCAAATATTCAACAATGACTGCATTTTCAAACATGCAATTCAATATTATATTTACAAAATAAATAAGTAGCTGTCTGTGGACCTAATGATGTAACAAGAAATTCACATCGGACAGGCATCGTGAGGCAGTTAACTTTCCAATTTTAAGCAGGATTTCAATCCACATTCTCTGCACTAAAATCTTATTAAACATTAGAGGTACAGTATATAACATATTTCATAGACCTTGTTTTACAGCCTTTATCTTTTTTTTTATCATGTCAGTGTGTAAGTAAATTCATTGAAAATTCAATAAAATCTCTAACATTTTCTATGTATTTATTTTAAATCATAATCTACATATATGTCCTGATTGTTCAATATGTAGTAATACCAATATGCGTTGATGCACTCAACATACCCATGAATATCCAGAAAAAAGATTTTATGTTTATCCAATTGACTCGTCAATTTTTAATTGTGCTGTAATTATAGCTGTTCCAACCTCATCTAACCTTAGCTTTTTCTCCATCCCATGCGTTTTATATAAAAGAAATAGAGCATGATGTTGTGCAGGTTGTTCAATGTAGATTGAGCAACATGTCTGCTTATGAATTTGGCACCAGCCTGTATATTGCACATGTGCCTCAGTTGATGAATCGGTGTAAGCATGCAGAGTGTGTGAACTTTAACTGTTCCTTTGACTACTTCTGCACTCGAAGGATCCTAAATGGTACACAACAATGCTCCACCTTTGCCAACAGCACTGAGGGAGATTCTCTGATCTCTCATGCATAGATATGTGCTGTACTGCTAAGTTTCCTGTGATTGACATTCATATGCCTTGCAGTCGAAAATTTAGAGAACTGCTGTTTTGTGAAATGTCTCTTATCATGCTTTATATTGACACAGACATCTGCTGGCATAAAAAAAAATAAAAAAATTTTTGGAGAGAGAGATTCCTTGTGAATTAATTCCATGCTTGCTACAGTATTGTTCAAAATAATAGCAGTACAATGTGACTAACCAGAATAATCCAGGTTTTTAGTATATTTTTTATTGCTACGTGACAAACAAGTTACCAGTAGGTGCAGTAGATTCTCAGAAAACAAACAAGACCCATCATTCATGATATGCACGCTCGTAAGGCTGTGCAATTGGGCAATTAGTTGAAAGGGGTGTGTTCAAAAAAATAGCAGTGTGGCATTCAATCACTGAGGTCATCAATTTTGTGAAAAAACAGGTGTGAATCAGGTGGCCCCTATTTAAGGATGAAGCCAGCACTTGTTGAACATGCATTTGAAAGCCTGAGGAAAATGGGTCGTTCAAGACATTGTTCAGAAGAACAGCGTACTTTGATTAAAAAGTTGATTGGAGAGGGGAAAACCTATAAAGAGGTGCAAAAAATTATAGGCTGTTCAGCTAAAATGATCTCCAATGCCTTAAAATGGAGAGCAAAACCAGAGCGACGTGGAAGAAAACGGAAGACAACCATCAAAATGGATCGAAGAATCACCAGAATGGCAAAGGCTCAGCCAATGATCAGCTCCAGGATGATCAAAGACAGTCTGGAGTTACCTGTAAGTACTGTGACAGTTAGAAGACGTCTGTGTGAAGCTAATCTATTTTCAAGAATCCCCCGCAAAGTCCCTCTGTTAAAAAAAAGGCATGTGCAGAAGAGGTTACAATTTGCCAAAGAACACATCAACTGGCCTAAAGAGAAATGGAAGAACATTTTGTGGACTGATGAGAGTAAAATTGTTCTTTTTGGGTCCAAGGGCCACAGACAGTTTGTGAGACGACCCCCAAACTCTGAATTCAAGCCACACTACACAGTGAAGACAGTGAAGCATGGTGGTGCAAGCATCATGATATGGGCATGTTTCTCCTACTATGGTGTTGGGCCTATTTATCGCATACCAGGGATCATGGATCAGTTTGCATATGTCAAAATACTTGAAGAGGTCATGTTGCCTTATGCTGAAGAGGACATGCCCTTGAAATGGTTGTTTCAACAAGACAATGACCCCAAACACACTAGTAAACGAGCAAAGTCTTGGTTCCAAACCAACAAAATTAATGTTATGGAGTGGCCAGTCCAATCCCTGGACCTTAATCCAATCGAGAACTTGTGGGGTGATATCAAAAATGCTGTTTCTGAAGCAAAACCAAGAAATGTAAATGAATTGTGGAATGTTGTTAAAGAATCATGGAGTGGAATAACAGCTGAGAGGTGCCACAAGTTGGTTGACTCCATGCCACACAGATGTGAAGCAGTTTTAAAAAACTGTGGTCATACAACTAAATATTAGTTTAGTGATTCACAGGATTGCTAAATCCTAGAAATAAAAATGTTTGTACAAAATAGTTTTGAGTTTGTACAGTCAACGGCATACACTGCTATTTTTTTGAACACACCCCTTTCAACTAATTGCTCAATTGCACAGCCTTAAGAGCGTGCATATCATGAATGCTGGGTCTTGTTTGTTTTCTGAGAATCTACTGCACCAACTGGTAACTTGTTTGCCACGTAGCAATAAAAAAATATACTAAAAACCTGGATTATTCTGGTTAGTCACATTGTACTGCTATTATTTTGAACAATACTGTATGTAAGAGTGCTACTGTCTCTGTGGTGTTGCCTGAGGCCTGGTGTTTTTTATTCAGTATGTCTCCACACTGAGATTTTCCATATTCTGTAACTTGTCTAACAGAGGCTTAGATAAAAAAAAAAAAAACATCAGGCTTTAAACATGGAGTTGATGCTCCACCTGAGGGCTCCAGTGTTCTAACATGCCAAGGTAACTGTGGTGTTTTGTTAGGTTAGACCTTCTATGGAATAGGCTTGTGAGACTGTGCAACCTCCTGTCACTGATGGTCCTATTGCTAATCGTATTACAGGTCCTATCACCTATGGCTCTGATTGAGGAAAAGGACGGGGCTTGACATGGTTATTTTTCTTTCAATGCTGCATTTGATGATAATCAAGCAGACGTATGGCTGTATATTTGTACAACATTAAACCCTTAAAAGTTTTTTGAGTCTCATTTTATTTTAAAAGACAAGCCATCATTTATTTAATTCATTTATTAAAAAAAAAAACATACAAAGTAAAAGTGTAAAACAAAACTAATGCTTTATGTAAAGTCTCCCATGTAGTACATTGAAGTACTGCTTTTTTTTCCCACACACTGGACACATAGAGGTGGTGTTTTTCTTAAAATAGAAAAAAAAAATACTTCATGAAAATCATAATAGATTGGCACTGGCAAAACAGCCTCTGTTAAAAAGTCTTTTAAGAAGGTTTTTGATAGCCACTAACCACAAATTGAGAGTAGAGTCAGACTTGGGTAACCAAAAATATTTAAAACACTCTTCTGTTGAGAAATGTTGAAAAA
>JAAIIK010000016.1:7325708-7330708 GCA_014706435.1 Silurus glanis | reverse complement strand
GTATTTCCTGATGAAAACTACGGTTTGGATTACAATAATTGAAAATGCACAAGGCCGATTTTCTTCTGTACGGCATGTATGAATTTTAACTTAAATGTAGATAATTACTTTGTGTGGGATATTGAGTGCAAAAGACTGGACAGGATTCACACTTTTTTTTACTGTACTTTATTTTCTGAAATTGTAATTCTGTGTGTATACACTCACCATTTGTTCTCTAAAACAAACCTTTGGCTTGTTTTAGAGAACCAGTTAAACATTAGTTGATCTTGTTCTTCACCCCCCCAAAAAAAGGGGTGAAGAAGATAAGCTTGACATATTACAGTTTTTCGCAGTTGCTTTGGAGCATTTCTCGAATCAAATCAAATATTTTGGAAGCCTGTAACTGCATTTCCCAAACAATTTGTACAAACTGCACCAGACATTGGATTTCTTGCAAAAGCCTGCACCTTTTTCAAAATCCTTAGTTCATCTCTCAAAAGAAAGTATTTGTGTCAATTAACATCTTATTCCCATTAGAATGAAAAGTCCCGTTGTCATTGTTCACAAACAAAATCATCAAAATGTTTAGTCATGTTGTCAGTATGACGGTGCACAATTTCACTATTTCTTGATAGAAACTACGGTTTGGCTTACAATGATTGAAAATGCACAAAGTTGAATTTCTTCTGTACGGCATCTCTGAATTTCAGCAGCACAGATTTATTTATTCGATTGCATATTTAATTTAAATTGATTGCAAGAGACCGGACAGGATTTACACATTTACTGTACTGTACTACTGTCTGTTCTTTTCTTGGTTCATCCATTTTCAGAAATTGTAATTCTGTATTTTGCTCTGTTGCCAAAAGAAGGTTCACAAAATTCACCTATGACCTATTTTAGAGAACTAGTCGATCATTGGTTATTCCGATGCCGTTCACTCGCCTTCATTAGTGAAATTTAAGATTCATCTGCACAATTCATCAATTCAAAAAACATTTATATAAAAAAATAAAGTTCTATAGAAATTTTTGACAGATTTTGACAGCAGGTTTAACCGTTTTGCATTCAATGACTTATGCAATGAACTGATGCCAAGATGTTTTGGGGGTTAAGACTATTTAGGTGAGAACCAGTATAATATATTTTAATCAACATCATGACCTAGTCAATTGATAATGTAGGAAAAAGCAGACACTTGTACACAATCAATTAAATGAATGTACCAAAGTATTCGCAGTGTGTTCAAAGCAAAAAGAAATCACAATCAGGTTTATTGGCCAAATGTGTTGACACACACAAGGAATTTGGTTCCAGCTGTTATTGACTCTCAAAGTACAGACATAAATAAAACTATAAAATTCAGCTTGGAAATTGCTTTTATGTTGTGCACTAATGACCACATGATGTGGAGGTTGAACAATTTCTGATCTGAGAAACGCCCCAAAGCAACAGAGAAAAACGGTTACTTATTGAATCACTGTGAAATTGTGAAAGTTTTTGCTTGCTCTAAAATGTTTTATTTTATGCAGATTATTATTTATTTTCCTTAGGCCTCTGCAGAATGAGGCTACAGGTATTGACCTGCAGGTTCCACAGTATCAGGAGGTGCGGGGCTCCATGATGACTGGCCACGTGGAGTACCAGATTGTGGTGGTCACACGCCTCGCACCCTTCAAATCTGCTAAACACAAACCAGGGGATGTTGTGCAGTGTGTGGTGAGTGGCTGAATTCATGAACTAGCACAAGAACTCACAGCCAGTAGTGTGTTTTTCTTGTAATATATTCTGCTGCCAGGACCGTGTTTTTTTTAAAATCCTTCTTTTCGTGTATATATGCAGTCTGTAATAAAACAAAGTCGTGGTTTGTTATGAATAGTTAAAATGGGGAAAAGCAGCAGCTCTTTCATGTCGAAACATTTTAAAAGGAGCTAATTGTGTACTTAGATTAAAACTGTTTTGTATTATGAATTTGTGGAAGAAAAATAAATGTGGCATCACCTTACAGGTGATCAAAATGTTGATTAAAATGATTGTCATTCATTCTCAGGTATCAAAGAAGTACAGTGAAATTGATGAGTTTTACTCCAGCTTGATTGCTCAGTATCCCAGCATTCATCTGCCTCCCATGCCCCGCAAAACACTCTTTGTTGGTGAAACGGACATCCGTGAACGGCGAATGGCCTTCGACGGACTTGTTCGCTTTATTTCAAAACACCTGACTCTCTCTACCTGTCCAGAGCTAATGGAATTCTTAGGTGGGAGCCCTGGTGATGTTTATTCGTTGCATGTTTGATATTTGACGCATGGTTTCATCACGTTTGTGTTAAATATCACAGGAGCAAAAGGTGCGATTCATGATGTGAGGGGCGCCAGTTTCCTTGACTTCGAGGAGAAGAACGATGAAGACGATGGGTTGGATTTCTTTGGAAATGACGAGGTACCTACATCTCAGCCTGACCGAGTAAAGAAGCCGGCAAAAGTGGAAAAGGCAACCAAGGAGGAGGAAGAAGAGGAAGAGGAATTGTTTGACCCTTTAGGCAGTGTTAGGTAAGAATATATTTAAAGAGTATATATTATTTCACCACAGGATAAAGAAAGGGGAATTTACTGTCTAATTTGCATCTACTGGAAATGTCCACTAGAGGGCTGTACTGCACTTCTACTATATCTACAACAAATCTACTATAAATCCTGCTTTAAAATCAGACATTTTATGTAATGTATTATTCAAAAGCATAAAAAAAATTAACTGTATTTCATTTATTTATATTTACTTTATATGTATGATTTTTTTAAATAATAAACTTTAATGGTTTTTGTAGCTGATATTTAATTAAACTTTTTGGTTTCCAGTGTAAAAGCATGTACAGGATATAATTAGAATTTTTGAACTAGTGATTGCTTTAGTGATTTAGTGATATCTGTGAATCTGAGATGGGTAACATTCGAGTGCTTAAAAAGAAAAGTACTTATCAGTTATCTGACTGATGCTGTGTTGCACAATGAACACTGGCTCATAAATCTGCCCATGTGAATACATTCTTAGTAGATTAAATTGCCTGGAGTTTATGTAGTCTTTTTAGAGATTGTTCCTTATCAGTCCTTAAATCTACAATTGCTTTATGATCTAACCTCAGCAGTACAGTGTTTATAGGGTTTCTTCTGTTTATGGACTTAACTGGTGACTTTGGTTCAGTAATACCTCGATACTCTTGATACTGACGAGTACAGAACAAGTAGGCGACTTGAGACTTAATTTTAGACTTGTTTTAGTTTTAAAATCATGTTTAAAATCCATTATAGTCACTGCAAGTGTTTTACAGGAGTGATGCCTGACAATTTGTGCACCAGCTCTATTCTGCTTCTAACTGACACCCTGACACATCCAGCCTGTATCGCACTGTTCATACTTTGTTCAACAATAATTAAAACAGGCTTATTTTCTCAGAGAGTTTTAGGGACAAGATCTAAGCAAGTCTTTAATAAATGTGGAAAATATTTTTTTGTAACTCTAGGCTTATTATAGAGGGCATTTGTGTTGTATTCATTTTGATTTGGTGGTTATTCGTCATGTTAAAACTTCTTTCAGTATGTCCGATTCGTCAGATAAATGTTACTGGAAGTATTCCAGTAGTACACGCTCTTCACAATGTTCCAGATCAAGATACTATAAAAGGTCAATTATTTGTGCTATGTTTTGGAAAACTCTCACCCCTAGTTCTCGTTATGGAAATGCCTTTTATAAATAGCAGCTGAGAATTTTCAGCTCGAGACACCCTATCAAGACATCTTTTAAAGTGGAAAAATATCTCTGTGCATCATTTCCCTTTTCTGGCTTTAATGATGTCACTCAGCTGTGCTAATTAGTCCATTAAAATCATTACTGTCCACCGTTTCATATTGAACTGAATGCCTACATATCTGTCACATTACTGTTTATAATTGGTTGGCTGGAAAACAATTGGATTTAGTCGTGTAACAGAAACAGATAAGGTTTTAAAATGTGTGTCGACCGTCTAGACGTTTAAATAAACTCTATTTGAATACCCCGGGGTCACCACCCATCCTGGAATGATAGCAGCGTTGTGTCCAGGAACGTGGCACGCTGATGTTTTGTAACACGTTCTTAAGGCCGACCTTCGCTACGTCACGCTGAGTCACAAGCTCATTTACTGGAACGGAACTCGTATATCTCTCGTGTTTAGGGAGTGTCTCTCATTTCTTCCAAAGAGGTATGCAGCTGTTTCTCTGATGTGACTCTTTAGACAGCCTCCTCCACCCAGACGATTTTCTAACAAAGCACTCTTCTGTTTTGCATCACAAGCCTTTTTAGGCTTTTCTTCGACTTTGGAAAGGGTCTGGAATGTAAAACTTAAATGTCACAAAGTCATTCGTGTTATTTATTGACACTCTGATGAAAAAAAAAAACATCGGCTGGTGTAAAGGAAGGATAAATATACAATATTGCATTTGAATTGACAACGAGAAACACTTTTGTTTTCACTTCACAGAACCTGTTTAATGTGTAGTTTATTTTCACTTAAGGAAATCTTTTATGCAATATCGTGTCCTATTCTATCGTTCAACCATCATACTGCTTATATTGAAATTCCATTACAGTAAAATGATTGAAAAATAACAGCATCAGTCTTGTGCTTATAGGTCTAAGAAGCCTAAGCCTGCCAAGCCATTACCAAAGCCTGCAGCTAAACCCAAACTCTTACTGTTTGATGAGGAGGATGATCCAGACAAGGAGCTTTTTCAGCCTGCGGTAAAGAGCAGTGAGTGTAGATTTTGTGTTGTAACTAAAGATTTCATATATGTATGTGTATTGTATGTAATAATATGTTTATGATTACATTTATATACATTTATATGTAATTATATCTAATTATATGTAATCATATCGTATGTAATCATAGTTCATATGTAATCATATATTTTGATTGTTTTGCTCCCAATCAGGTCACAAGTTACAAGGCAAACAAGAGGAAAAATATTATGTTTGAAAAAAA
>JAAIIK010000016.1:7304417-7325308 GCA_014706435.1 Silurus glanis | reverse complement strand
GTCCCAAAATACCGCTATGCTCCTAAAGGAAGCGCAACATATTTCACCCGTTACACCGTGTGTAACGTGTCTTTCGTTAAAGCCTGTGTAAAGTACATTAGTGTAGACTAACTAATCTGCGGCTTATAGACAGGTGCGGCTTATTTATGTTAAAAATAAAAATATTTGTAAAATTCAGTGGCTTATATATGGGTGCGCTTTATAGTCCGGAAATTACGGTAGATTGTAATTATTGTGAAAGACAGACTAAGAGTGAAAAAATGTATCATGTAGATGTTGCGATTGATGTATTGTATTTAAATAGGCTTCATTACTGCTTCCTCTGTGCCTACAGGTGATGTGAAGTTGTTTGAAGACCAGGATTTAGGTGGAACTGTCTCTCTTGGAGACTCTTTGCTGCTCCCTAATGCCTACCAGAAGAGTGAAGTTACTGCTAATACAAAACTAGATGAAGACGTGGATGATCTTTTTAGGTCAGTCCTTGTGTCTTATTCACTTTTTCCTGTAAGGTCATTCCTTTTCATTCTGTAGTCAGGCTTATGACAGAATGCTAATAGCCCAAAAGGAAGGGAGCATATTCCTTCTAAAATTTACTTTCACAAAGGAATAAATGATATATCTGTACTGAACATGTTTGGTGTTTGGAAGAAACATGGCATTAACCCATTGATTTGTTACAAATTTAAAACGATCCTAGTGATCTCACTGTTTTTTTTTAATATTTGTAGTGGTTTACTCCCAGGTTCTCTGGTGGTCTAGTGGTTAGGATGCTGCGCTCTCACCGCTGCGGCCCGGGTTCGATCCCCGGTCAGGGAACCAACCCCAGCCATTAGGGTTGCACAAGCCAGTGCACTCTTAGTGCCGGTCCCAAGCCCGGATAAATGGGGAGGGTTGCGTTAGGAAGGGCATCCAGCGTAAAAACATGTGCCAAATCGAACATGCGGATCATGAATACGGATGATTCGCTGTGGCGACCCCTAATGGGAGAAGCCGAAAGAATTCGTAGTAGTTTACTTGCATGTTGTTGCACTATGTGATAAAATGCATTGCTCAACCCTAACAGTAAATGTCAAATGATTGAAGAAGAATCAGGCATTGCAATTTAGCATGAAATGTAATATTGTGAACATTTGTCACCGCGTGTAATCATTTGCATGGTAGATAACTTACTAAATACCCCATGCCTTCTAGCATATTACCTTGCTGAAATAACCATAATTGGGTACTTGAGTAATATAAAATGTATGAATCTCGTCTACTCTTCTATTTCGATTACGCGACTCACCACTTTTTGGGGATTTAATGAGTTTTTTTCTAAATATTATATTATTATATAGAGAGGAGCTGTAAGTAGACATGCATGATGTATACTCACGGAACACTTTATTAGGAACACCTGTACACTCACTTATTGATAAAAGTTATCGAATCAGCCAATTGTATGGGAGTCGATCAGTGCATAGAATCATGCACATGCAAAAAAATTTACTTACACAAACTTTAAAAAAAGTTGGTGCGAATTTGAGTAACACACATTGAGTGAGCAGCAGTTCTGCAGACAGAATTGCTTGTTAATGAAAGAAGTCAATAGTGAATGGTCAGCCTGGTTCAAGCTCACAAAAAAAATACTGTAACTCAAAACTCCACTCTGTACAGTTGTGGTAAACAGCAAAGGTTTAACCACTTCCACTTCTGTCAGCCAAGACTGAAGAACACTGAGGCTGCAGTGAGCACAGACACAGTAAAACTGGACAGGTAATACCTGGAAAACATAGCCTAGTCTGATTAATCCTGATTTCTGCTGAGGCACACAGATGGTAGCGTCAAAATTTGGCACCAACAGGATCAATCCATGGAGCGAAAATGCCTTGTGTCAACAGCCCAGGCCTTGGCACACATTGGGCTAGTTTATACCAGTCAAGCATTAATCAAATGCCACAGCCTATTTAAGATTAGTTACATTTTAAAGTATGACATTAATGAATATTTAGTACTATTTTGATTACACATTGAAAACACACCGGTGTTGGGCCTCATTTATCAATCTTTGTTTTAATGAATAGAATACTAATGTTTTTTCTGATTTGGATTTTTACATTTTAAACAAATGTATGGATTAATGTCTTCAGATCTAGCTTACTGCACACTGCGTTGTTTGTATATATCCTGTTATTGTATGAGAACATATTCACTAAATGTCTCTAAATATATGATTATCTGAGAATAGCATTTGATTCCTTTTAACTTTGTCCTTTACTTTTGATATTTATATAAATACATAGATAAAAATGGGAACAATGTATTTGCAGGCTAAAGAACAGATACTCTGCTTTAAGATTAAAGATTACTGTTGTGTTCTCATGTTTTCTTTCCGTTAGGGTGGAGGAGGATTTGGACAAATTTTTAGCAATCAGTAAACCAGTGAAACCAAAGCCAGCTGTTGCCTCGAAACCAGCAGTTAAAGCCAAGCCAGCAATTCCACGCAAGCCGTCCTCTCTGGCACAGTCTGCCCAAGTGCCTTCTCAGCCTGCTGTAGTCCAGGCAATGGATCAGCACGACATCCTAAAGTACATCCAACAGAACGAGGCTGCAGACAGTGAGGACCTTTTTTAGGTTGTTGTTCAGGCAAAAACATACAGTTTTCAACTGTTTCAAATGTTTTCAACTTATTCACCTCACATTCGAGGTCTTAATAGTTTCCACCAAATTTTTTCACATAGATCCCAATTATGCAGCACAGTAATGCACTAGTGTGCATCTTTACTGAGCTCCAATAACAATCTTTTTTACCTATTTAGAAATTCTAACATTAATCAACTTATAATGTGTCATAATATTTATATTGACTGATGGTAAGATATCATTGTATGCCATTCTGTGATATTACAAAATGGGGACTCGGAATGATGGAAAGTTCAGATGAAAAAAAAAAATTCTTTTGACAGTATATGCACTCATTTTGACAACATGGCACTTTTCCAGTTATTTACATTTGTACATTGCTGATTTGATTTGCTGTTGAAAATAATTGTAATCCTTTAATAAAGAAAACAAAAAAGATGTTATTATTGTGGCACACTTTATAATTTTTTATTTGTGTACAACATGTAGGTTTTGTGGATGTTAAGTAATTTTTATTATTATATGTTTACGTGAATAAACACCTACACTTTGTAGAATGAAATATTTAAAATCTTCCTTGTCTGATTATTAAATCGAACACAAGGTGGCGATAAACCCTTAGCTGCTTTATGATTTTTCTCTCGATGTACAGTCAAAATAATTTAATCAGTGAAGTGACACGTCATAATGTATGACGCAGGATTATTCTTTGTTCCCAGCTTATGGAAGGTGATTTATTTATTTATTTATTTTTTTTTAGACCTGACTGCATTATAGATTGTTACCCAGAACCAGTCATGTTTAAACAACAAGTCAGTCTGAACTTTTGACTCTTTGAAAAAGGGCCAATTTCCCCAAAGGGCTTCCAGTGAATTTAATTCATGGAAAAGTTATACTTCATATCTAGCTGTAATTATAGAGAAGCTGTATATTTCCTAAACTGGATAGTCAATGGAATGTTCATACTTGTATTACCACATAGTTATGAGTAAAGATTTTATTATAGAGGGTTTTTAGGGAAGTTAAAAGGAATCCAGCGTAGATTTGTGAAATGGAGCTGCCCATATAACTATTATATTACTATGCAGAAGGATTTGGGTTTATTAGAGGTTATTGACTGAAGTTCTGTTATCCCTGTTGTTGTGTACTGGAAAATATTCTATCATTTATAGTTTTAATAGTAAACTATAACTACAGAGTATATAAATGTTATTGTGATTGCCCAGTGCCAGTATGTGACCATGAAGCTCATGGAGGGAATTCCAGCATGATTCTGCAGATGTCAGAGATGTCATGATTCTAGCCTGATAAACAAGCGCAATAATCACATGTGGATCATAAATTGAGTTAACTCTGGTGAGATGACCGTGCTCCAGGTCAAGATTAGAAAATCTTCACCACAACCCTAAGACATCATTGAATATCACTAAGATAGTAAGATGATTGTTGGTGTCAGATAAGCTGATTAGAGCGTTTCCATATTTCTTGAATTTAGGGTTTCCACATACAACACTCTCTAGGGATTACTCAAAAAGGTGCAGTTAAGAAAAAAATCATTCAGTAAACAGCAGTTCTGCAAACAGAATTGCGAGTTGATGAAAGAGGTCAATGGAGAATGGGCAGTCTGGTTCACAAAAAGATTACAGTAAATCAAATAACCACTCTGTACAAGTGTGTAAACAGAAAGGTATCTTCTAGAATGCATAACATTTTGACCACTTCTACTTCTGTCAGTAAAGAACAAAACACTGAGGCTGCAGTGAGCACCGACACTGCAAAACTGGACAGTTAACTGGAAAACATAGCCTAGTCTGATTAATTTCGATTTCTGCTGAGGCGCACAGATGGAACGGTCAGAATTTGGCACAAACAGCAGCAGTCCATGGAACGAAAATGCTTTGTGTCAACAGTCCAGGCCTTGGCACACGTTGGGCTAGTTTATCACAGTCAAGCATTAAGCGAATGCCATGGCCTATTTTAGAATATTTTCTGACCATGTGCATGTATTCATGGCCACAATTTGCCCATTTTATGATGGCTACTTCCAGTATAATAATGCTTCAAGTCATGCAAGTTGTTTCATGAACATGACAGTGAGTTACATGTTCCTCAGTGGTCTTCCCATGGCCATACTGTATTTCCCCTTCGGGATGTGGTAGCCGGAATAAAAAGCCTGAAATTGCATATTGAAATTGCAATCTAAATATAGATTTAAATGTTCATTAGGTATTAAGTTTAATAAAGCCTTTTATTGTTGAATATAAACAATATATAAATACGTCGCTCATTAAAACATGTTTGGAAAAAGAATTACTACTCCATAAGCTTGAAAATATCTTATAAAGATTTGAGTGATGTGAAAGAGCTTTGAGGGGGGTTTCCAAATTGTAATATGTGCTGGGACAATGACTTGCACTTTCAAGTTTGTAGAACAGTTCACAAATCTGAGGTGTTCTTTTTTAGGTCCTCACTTCAATCATAGGCGTTTGTCATATTAATCATAGAACAGTAGCTATGCATGTTCTGTAAAACATTTGCAACATTAAGTTTGGTTATTGTACCTTTCGTGTTATTGCAGAATGACAAAATTAACCTAAAAGTGGGGGTTTTGTCCAAGAACATTCTGGAGTACTCGATGGTCTCCGTCTGCTACTCTGTTTGTCCAGCTTTCTTAGCAGCTATCAGATTAAGGCTTGCATTCCACGAATCCCCCCCAAAAAATTCTCCTTTTGAAAGAGCTCACAAAGATCGCATATTACTTTTAAGAATAAGCTTTAATGGCGCAAACAATATAAACCTTCATGTAAAAACAGAAATATTTCTTGCTTTAATATTAAGTATTAATCCTTCAAATAATAGCTGGATTTCTGTTCATTAAACATACTGTACGTATAACATTGAGTTCTGAAGACTTTTCAGAAACAAGAACAGTTCCAGCATATCCTTTATCGGGAAGAGTCAGATTCTCCTTGAAAAAAGGCAAAAACCCAGAAACAGATGTTTCTTAATTCACAGCACTGTAGAAAGAGATAAAAAACTATAGCTTTCCCCAAATCCCTTAGATCTGTCACATTCAGCAGTGCGATTTCTGTCTCTGGTTCTCTCCAGATCAGACTGATTACAGATGTGCTTTTGAGGTATGACAGATTGTAGCTGTGTGATCACTACTGCAGTGAGTGACACAGGAGTTTTTAGAGACAACCACATGTTTAACGATTTGAGGATTGTATTGGCTTTGACACAAAGTTTTTAGAAAAGTACTCAGTTTGGAGCCACATCTGTACAGGAAGTAGGGTCATGTTTGTAGGACCTCTATTAACCTTTTTTTGGGCCAAAAAAAAAACCCATGAGAGACGGATGAATTTTCAACTGACACTGGCTTTGCAAAGTAAGTACAGCCCAAAGGCAAAACATTAAGATGTATAGTAGCATTTGTTTAATATGTTTGGCCTTTTACTGATGCCTGGGCAGCCTTAACCCCTATAAATCAGACTTTATTGTTTGTGATATATTTTTTTTGTCATTTTCCAGTAGATAACCTAAATCATTCTTCTTCTTCTTCTTTCGGCTGCTCCCATTAGGGGTCACCACAGCGGATCATCCGTCTCCATACTACTCTGTCCTCTACATCTGCCTCTTTCAAACCAACTACCTGCATGTCTTCCCTCACCACATCCATGAACCTCCTCTTTGGCCTCCCTCTTTTCCTCCTTCAGGTGGCTCCATTCTCAGAATTCTCCTAACGATATACCCCATGTCCCTCCTCTGCACATTTCCAAACCATCTCTATCGGTCCTCTCTCACTTTGTCCCCAAAATGTCCTACATGCGCTGTCCCTCTAATAAAATCGTTTCTAATCCTGTCCATTCTCGTCACTCCCAATGAAAATCTCAACATCTTCAGCTCTGCTACCTCCAGCTCCACCTCCTGTCTTTTACTCAATGCCACTGTCTCTAAACCATACAACATTGCAGGTCTCACCACAGTCCTATAAACTTTCCCTTTCACTCTTGCAGATACCCTTCTATCACAAATCACTCCTGTCACTCTTCTCCACCCACTCCACCCTGCCTGCACTCTTTTCTTCACTTCTCTAACTCTCACTTCACACTCTTCATTACTTTGCACTGTTGACCCCAGGTACCCCAGGCATGAAACAATACTGTTGCTCACAGATGGTCACCTCTTCTCTCAGCCTGGCTTCCACTTCTCTTTCCCAAAGCTTCATGGTGTGACTGATCAACTTAATTCCCCTGTAATTACTGCAGGTCTGCACATCTCCCTTATCCTTAAAAACCGGTACCAGCACACTCCTTCTCCATTCCTCAGGCATCCTCTCACCTTTCAAAAACAACCTGGCTAGAAACTCCACTGCCATCTTTCCTAAACATCTTCGTGCTTCTACTGGTATGTCATCTGGTCCAAAGGACTTTCCACTCAAAATACTCCCTCCATCTTCTCAACACACTCTCCTCACTAGTCAACACATTTTCATCTTTTATTGCTCTAATTCGCAGCACATCCTTCCCAGCTCGGTCCCTCTGCCTGGCCAATCAGTATAAATCCTTTTCTCCTTCCTTAGTGTCCAACATCTCATACAGCTCCTCATATGCCTTTTGCTTTGCTTTTGCTACATCCCTCTTTACCTGCTGCTGCATCTCCTTTTACTCCTGCCTACGTTTCTCATCACTCTGTCAATCCCAATTCTGTTTTGGCAACCTCTTTCTCCTTATGTTCTCCTGCACTTCATTCCACCACCACCTCTCTTTGTATTCCTTTCTATTTCCAGATGTCACACCAAGTACCTTTCTAGCAGTCTCTCTTATCATTTCTCATCATCCAGCACCTCTTTACCACCACCGAGCCCCTGTCTGACCTCTTCCCTGAACTTTACACTACAGTGTTCCTCCTTCAGTTTCCACCATTCTTTTTTTAGTCCTCACTCTCCTCCTCTTCTTCTTCACCTCTAAAGCCATTCTACAGACCGCCATCCGATGCTGTCTAGCTATACTATCCCCTGCGTGCACCTTCCTCCACTCTTATACGTCACCCTATGCTCCTCCTTCTTCTTAAAATAAGTATTTACCACTGCCATTTTCATTCTTTTAGCAAAATCTACCACCATCTGCCCTTCCACATTCCTCTCCTTAAGGCCATACCTACCCATCACTTCCTCATCACCTCTGTCCCCTTCACCAACATGGCCATTAAAGTCTGCCCCAATCACTAATCGTTCTTTCCTAGGTACACCTTCTACCACTTCATCTAACTCACTCCAGAATTTTTCTTTCTCTTCCAACTCACAACCCACCTGTGGAGCATAAGCACTGATTAAATTTATCATGATCATCATCGTCACCCCTTTAACTTCCAGCTTCACATTCATCACCCTATCAGAAACTCTCTTCACCGCCACTACACTCTTACTGTACTCTTACTTCAGGATCACCCCTAAACCATTTCTCTTTTCATCCACACCATGAAAGAACAGTTTAATAATGTCACCTCCAATGTTCCTGGCCTTACTCCACTTCCACTTGGTCTCCTGAACACACAACATATCTACCTTTCCCTGCTACATCATATCAGCTAACTCTTTCCTTTTACCAGTCATAGTATCAACTTCCTTCCTAACGCAACCCTCCCTATTTTATCCGGGCTTGGGACCGGCACAAAAAGTGCACTGGCTTGTGCAACCTAATGGCTGTTTTAGATAACATAAATCATTCTGTATCTGTAATTTTCCAATTCAAGTTCATCGTTATTAACAAATTCACAAATGACATGAACATAACAGCAAACTGTAATAAAGCAACATTAATAAGCCCAAACACTGTAGAATATTCAGGGCATTTGTTAATGAAACAACATTAAGTCCTTACGTAATAATGCAATCTCTAATCATGCGGATGCTGTAGCGAGTTTAACTGCCTGAATTGGTTTTAACATTATGTAATAATCAAAATAAAAATAGGTCAAAGCAAAAAGCATCCTTACATAAGCATATGGATAATTATTTATTCATCTTATCTAGAGCATCCAGAGCACATCCCAGGAACACTGGGCTCAAGGCAAAAGGGTCCACCCCAAAATGGATGCCAAGCCACAGTGGTATGTCGTTCAAACACAACACAACACACACACACACACACACACACACACACACACACACACTTCTCTCCCAGGTGAGTTTTTGTATTTCAGTCCTGGTGTCTCTTGTTCACATTTCTTGATTCTTGGGAAAGTGCTAATTGAATGGTTAAGATGTTGGACTTCTGATTGTAAGGTTGTGAGTTCAAATCTAATGCTTCCTCTGAGGAGTTCTTGTGTAAGGCCCCCTGACATTCAACTGCTCCTAATTAAATGAGTTGCTTTGGATAAGGCCAAATGCCAGAAATGTAAATGCAAATTCACCCACCTGCATGTTTGGAAAAGTGAAAAGAAAACGGAGAACCCAAAAAGCAACCCTCACCAACATATGGAAGAAGACATGAAGCTTCACACAGGCATTAACCCGTGTGCTCAGGACTTGCAAGGCTTCATCACTACACTGTTTTTACTAACTACATTAGTAATTAGTACATACAATCAGACACAGTACCCATTGACAATTTAGCTATTCAGAATCTATTTTACATTTAATAAGGTATTTTATGTATTGACCACTGTTTGGGTAAAAAGACTGTATTTGCTGCAGTTTTTCTTTTTCTTTCTCTTTTTGACCTCTCTGTGCTCAGTCTTTCTGTGCTTTCATTTTGGCTTGGCTCATTTTCAGTTTATTTATAAGTTGTGTCAGATTCAGTGCACAAACTATTATATAATAGACTACCAGGTTTGTTTTGAGGAAAAAAACAATACCTCAGTGTAGTTGAACTCAGTTTTTATAGTTCGCTGCACATGAGCAATCAGTTTTTCCAGGTGCTTCTCACGAATGTTTCATCAAAGTTTGTGATGCTGGTTGTATATTTTCTTTGAACCCTTTATTACAACTCTTTTGGGAACAGCCTGTTTAGATTGAGAACAGCTTGATTAGTTTATTACAGGGCAAGTCTTTCCATTTTATTCCCCTCCAAATGTGAAGTGACGTTATATTTAATTTCTTCCACTTGCTACAGCAGAGAGAAACTGTGAGTTCAATGCACTAACAATTCTCTTTTACACAGCAGCACACACTCTGCTTGCATTTGGCACATCAGCTAAAAGCAGGGTTCTAGTCAGCTGTACGTACTGTCTGTGTTGACGTTCAAATTCACAGCTGGTTAAAACTTATTTAAACTTATTAAAACTTCATTTTACCTGGTCAGGATAGTATCTTTACGTCTTTACATCTTGCACCTATTTGATTGAGCACCCACACACTGTTATTATGCTCCACTACAGCATTTTATTATAACTAGCTAGAGTTCAAGGACTTCACCTGTGCAATATGTGTTTTTAGTTTCCTTTACATGATGCTAGTTCATGGATTAGCTAAAAAATTGTATATAAAACCTCATAGATCTTTACATGTCATAATAAGTTGAGTATCAGTGTGGGTTTACAAATGAAAGAAAATGTGATATATTTATGTCAACAGCAGACATTGTACCATATTAATCTAATAACTAATTACTATACCTAGAGTAATAGTAATTTGGAACAGGCCCATAATAATTGTCATCATACGCACCTGGTTTAAACTTTACCATAAGAAACGTGACTTTCTAGCATTGTCTGCTTGCTTAAAAAAGCAGCTTTATTAGATTAGCAAAACCTGATTGTCTACAGATAGATTAATAAAAACAAAAAAGGCAGGGATTTGTTATTAAAAATATGCAGACCCAGAAATACCACAAAGAAACAGGATAATTCTGGCTAAATGAAGAAAAAACAGATAAGGAACAACACCAGGCATTATATATAAATATTAAATACTGTAGAAAATTCAACGATTATAGAAACCAACGGGAAATTTTGCAAATAATTTGCAGCATCTGTAGGGAATGGTCTTGTTTTTGCACCTTCACTGATATGATTTAAAACTTTTGAATAGAGAAATCCTGAAGAAAAGTTTAGACCAAATGTCACTAAGGGTATTGCAAAGCACAGAGGTGGAGAAGTTCTTTTTTTCTTCTTCTGGTATCTCTAAACTTGTGTTTACTGAAGTGATCACAACTCCAAACAAACTCTTTCAGCAAGACAATAATCCTAAACACATCAGCCAACTTTTGGAACTACACTTTCCATAAATTTGCCCAAACTCATGTCAAGTATCAAGTTTTAATGGGAAGTGAAAAGTTAGTCATTAATGTTCCAGTATGGATGAAGTGAAAGCTTGGTTGTCTTTTTTCACAACTGTTACACAACTTTGTTTATGCCAAGATGATAACTGTTTAAATGTGTGCTGGCCTGTGAAAACACACGTCACGTGGTGAAATTTTGATATTCTCTATAATGATTTTAAAAAGGAAAAAACCCAGGCTGTCTTAAACTGAAAAAAGTGTCACTTTTGCATGCATCTCTATCACATAAAAGAATAAACAAGATCAAAATCTACTTAACAAAAGATGTACTGAAACTATTCTTAACTCCAACCCATAACCGCTAACCTGAACCTATATACTGATTTCATTCAACATATAATGAATCGAAAAAAATTAAAATTTTGAGTTTATAATAGAAAGTGACATGAGTTTATTTTTGTCTGTGTAGTTTCTAAGATAAATTACTAAATCTATTTTTTTCCCCCTCAAACATTAGCATTACAAAAGATTTGTCCATGTCCATTGTGTATGCAATGGCTTCCATTCATCATAAATATTTGGACAAGTATATGTATATGTACATTTCTTTAATATATTCTTAATATAACAGCACATAACAGTGAATGTGAGGAAAACCCCCACATAGCCAGCTGGCAGAGTTTTTGTACTGTGTAATATATATATATATATATATATATATATATAGGCCAGAAAGATAGTTTGATGAAAACTGAATGTACTATAATGGTTCAGCTGGAATACTGTGGCAGTCTCTGCTCTAGCAGCAGTGTTCAGCCAGTAGCAGTGACACTGAGGCCCACTGCTAAGTAATGCTGCATTTGGTGTGGCTTTTGTCAGAAATCGGCTCACTCTAATGCTCACTTGCTTGCCGCCAGGACTTGTTTAGAATATCCGGCAGTGTCTGCTCACTTTCTCATGTCTAACAGTACTCATGACAGTACATCACTGTCTGGAACTAATACAAGGTGCATTTGTCATTGACGTTACTGGACTCACTTTAAGTACTCTATGTCCTAGCAGTTACAAATCAGATGTGTCTTCTTTGAGTTTTTTTTTTTAACTGCTGTTGCCCTGGCTCAAAAACTTGCTTCTTCACTCTCATGAACTGCAGCTGTTGCAGTGTATCATGCTGACAACAGCAGCTTTTGTAAGCAGCTGTACTGACACTTTGCCGCCATTCAGTCTGACTGCAATAAACAGCACATATTCAGGCGTTAGAAATATTAACCTTGTGTTATATATTCTGATGACTGATGCAAATAAAAGAACACGTTGCTCAATAGTGCTAGTGAACGGATGTCCATTCTTACACAGAACATGCTACTGCTTACAAGATGATCGTCAGTGAGTTTGTTCTTTCTAAGTAGTGATGCAGACTTTAAGAAATGATTGCCAAAACAGACAGCCACTACAGCAAGATATAGAACTGCTTACTCGGAGTTCTGCTGAATCCTAAATATGAAATATGGATTCACATATGGATTCACATCTCAAATATGAATCTTAATTTAAGTATTTGACAAATAATTTTTTGGCTTTGTTGACCGCACTGTTGGTTATTCAGCGAGTGTGCCTGTGGGGGCGTCCAATTTCTTAGAAACAGTAGGATCAGCCTCTTTTTTTTGCTTACCTGAGGATAACACATAATATGTAATATATAACACATAATATGTAATATATATATAATTGGTAATAATTGACACAAACATTTGTGTTAGAGTTTAACCAGAATATCATAACAATCTACAAACCTGATTCCAAAAAAGTTGGGACACTGTACAAATTGTGAATAAAAAAAGAATGCAATGATGTGGAAGTTTCAAATTGCAATATTTTATTCAGAATACAACATAGATGACATATCAAATGTTTAAACTGAGAAGTTTTATAATTTAAAGAAAAAATAAGTTGATTTTCAAATTTCATGGCATCAACACATCTCAAAAAAGTTAGGACAAGGTTGGGACTTCCGGATCATGTTTAGATATGGCTTCTTTTATGACCTATAGAGTTTTAGCCGGCAACGGCGAATGGCACGGTGGATTGTGTTCACCAAAAAAAAATTTCTGTAAGTATTCCTGAGCCCATGTTGTGATTTCCATTACAATAGCATTCCTGTATGTGATGCAGTGCCGTCTAAGGGCCCGAAGATCACAGGCATCCAGTATGGTTTTGACCCTGACGCACAGAGATTGTTCCAGATTCTCTGATTCTTTGGATGTCTTATGCACTGTAGATGATGATAACTTCAAACTCTTTGCAATTTTTCTCTGAGAAACTCCTTTCTGATATTGCTCCACTATTTTTTGCCGCAGCATTGGGGGAATTGGAGATCCTCTGCCCATCTTGACTTCTGAGAGACACTGCCACACTGAGAGGCTCTTTTTATACCCAGTCATGTTGCCAATTGACCTAATAAGTTGCAAATTGGTCCTCCAGCTGTTCCTTATATGTACATTTAACTTTTCCGGCCTCTTATTGCTACCTGTCCCAACTTTTTTGGAATGTGTAGCTCTCATGAAATCGAAAATAAGCCTATATTTGGCTTGATATTTCAAAATGTCTCACTTTCAACATTTGATATGTATCTGTATTCTATTGTGAATCAAATATAAGTTAATGAGATTTGTAAATTATTGCATTCCTTTTTTATTCACACTTTGTACAGTGTCCCAACTTTTTTGGAATCGGGTTTGTAAATTAATGTAATCATTATTATCATAACTTGGCTAGCTACCTTAGTACTGAATCCTATACTAAATAGCATGTTGTATTATATACATTCAAGATGTAAAGCCTGTTATATGAGATCACCAAAGCAGTAGTTTCTGCTTTAAAATCGTAAAATGCACCTTTGTGCTTTCACTCAAATGCCTCTATCGAATTAAAATCAGCCATCCAAGAGATCTTTTGAGCCCATTGATACTAAGCAATCGTTTATTCAGAAACCAAACAAGGTTGGTTTTAGAGAGGTAAGCAGGGACAGAAAAGAGTTATGAGGGCATCTGTAAGCTATGTTAAGTAAGTACAATACTGACAGCATCTACTTTTGTAACACTTACACTTAGAACATTCTTCACCCTGGCACTAATCTCTGTGCTTCACCACACAGCAGGAACAAGAGCAGGCTTTATTCAGGGAGAGAAGGGAGGGAGGGAGGAGGAAAGACTGGGTTCGCCTGGCATTATGGTCCAGTGTTCTGACCCTGCAGAGGCCCCAGCCACATCCTGAAACACAGTTCCATATGAGGCATGAAAGTGTCCGTACTTATGTTTAAAATTTGGAAAGATTTTTGACTTTGTGTGATTTACTATACAATTTTAAATAGGAATGTATAAGGATTCCAAGCAAGTATGGATGGCAATGTTGTTTGTGACCTGATGTTTGGCTGGTCTGCCTTAGGAGACATGAAATATGTTGTTGTTTTTTTTTTTTTAAGTCCACACAGGTCCAGCAATAACATTCAGACAAAACAACTGGATGCTTGTACCATTTATTTCCAGGAAACAGGATGAAAAACAGACTCCTCGCCTACTAAAAGACAGGCTGCTTTTGTTGCCAAAATAAAATAAAGCAAAGATTGATTTAATCAAAGAACTCTATTTATAATGTCTTTTCTCTTGTTTTCTCTCAGAGCCAGACCTGTTATATAAGTGTGTCATGCACCTACTTAATAATCCCAAAAGCTCTGCTTCCATTAGTTAAAATAAACAAGATGGTGTTCTGAGAGGATTTTGAATTAGATAAAACTGGAGACTATTTAAGCCATATTTTAGTTTAAATTGTTGGTCACATTATAATTTTTTTTTATGTAGACCAAAAGCCATATCAAGGCCACAGTAAATTAAGCTTATCATTATCACAAGCTATATGAAGCTGACGTATTAGGCAGAGTGTTTGGTTATAGTTTTGGGATCGCTCTGACTCTATACATTTGATATGCAAAAGAAAACACATTAAGAGAAACTAAACCATTTCTACACCCTCTCAAGCTGTAAATCATCAATGCCATTACTTAGCTCTTTCCATGCATTTGTGTCCAATACCTTTAGCAGGCAGGAATGCAACGTGTAAAGTACCTTTCTGGGGCATTCAAGGCATCAGGATGTCAAATTAGCTAATGTGACTCCACACAGTAGACCAGGACAGATTCCTGAGGAACATCAAAGTGTCCAGAGAAAAACAGGAAATGACAAAGAAGAGTAAAGCATAGTGACCCTCATCCTGTTATGATCGTAGCAATGTTTTTGACCTGTTCGCATTAACAGCTGGTTTCCTTTCTCTCCCTTCAGTTTTTGTATGACAGACATTTTGTCGCATACCAGACACAAATACCTGCTGTTTTAATAGCGATAAAATAAGGCACATAAATAGACTAAGGTCCAAGAATGTGACTGAAATAAGATAAAGATACTGACAAAGAACAGTAATCGTGGGTGCTGTACCATGTCAGCAGAAGCTTTTTCTAATGTGGCTAATGCTTTTAACACTTTTAGAAAAAAACATTCTCCTAAAAGGATCTTTAGTAAAGTTTTTCCATTTGAACCCCTTTTAAAAGGTGAAAACTTTTGATGTAGGTTACAATATAATATATTAAGTTTATATAACATGTAAACATATAAATGAGGGAGGTAGCTCAGTGGTTAAGGTAATAGACTTTGGATTGGAAGGTCAGGAGTTCATATCCCAGCACCAGCAAGCTGTCACTAATGAGCCCTTGAGCAAGGCCCTTAACCATCAACTGCTCAGTTGTAAATAAATAACTAATAATAATGACATTTTACACTACAGCTCCTAACTGTTCTGATTGATTAATGTCCTTTAAGAGCAGCTCTAAGAATAGTGCAGAATAAAAATACATGTTATTCTCATGTCTAATCATTTCTATTTTTACACTTTTGGACTTCAAGACAGATGACAAAGTGAGAGAATGATTTTTAATAGCTATCGAATAAGTTATCGAAAAACTAACTTCTTTGTGGATGATCCACAGCATTACATATAACTATAAACAGATGGAAAAGATTCATTTTTTAATGAAAATTTATAAAACACTTTAGGTCATGTGGTTAGAAGGCAGAAATCAACTTGTGGTGAACTTGTGTTTTTCTATAACAGCACACTCAGTTGTGTTTTATAGCTTGCATAAATTATATGAATCAAGATATAATCATAAATACACTGTTACAATAGAAGGTGTATGTAAGCAAGTACATCCCCATCCAGATCCCCATCCAGAATGATATATGCCATCTGTTTGCACTGAGCTTTCTATAAAGAAATATAAGCCCAGCTAAACCAATAAATATAATAAAACTGTCCTATTCATATAAATTATTCATACTAATGTGGAATCATTTTATATACCACAATCCACCCCATTTATAACTATACACAGACTAACAGGAAGAAAACATTTCCGTTTACCATGTTCCCTCAGTATTTAAATCATATTGACTAGCTCAACATTAGCTGCTGTAGTGCTCTAGGGTGCCATGGGAATTGTGGGTCTTCTTTCATGCCCAGCCACTATTCAGCTCAGGAAGGGTCAATAGAAAGATGAATAATAGATCAGTTCTTTATTCTAGAGCCTCCCAACCTCATAAAGTTGCAGTCCTGAATGGAATTCCATTTATCTCTTCTGTTTCGAAGAAATCAGTATTCTAGTCTGAGGTTTCAATTCAGTTTCAGGCCTGTCAGGTGTTTTCACAATAAACCACGGCCTGGTGTGAATTTTGTAGGAATTCCAAAAATTGAGCTTTTTATATCTCTGTAAGAAAAACATATACAACATTTACAATCACAGACATAACTTTAAAGATGTAGTTATACCAAGTGATTTTTAATTTGATGTGGTTATCATCAATATCTGAATGACATCCATGGTTAATAAACAAAATCATACAGGTGCATTCAAACCTGATAAAATATTTGTATACATGAAATACCTTAATTCCTGCCTTCATACAGTACAATAAGGATTTAATTGTAAGGATTGCAATTTCAGTTTTAAATTCTATTATTTTATTTCTCTTTGGTTTTGACATCACAGCTGAAATACTGCCATATAGGGAGCCATTTCAACTATTTTTACTTTTCTATAGTGAGCAAATAATCAGTACCAATTATTCACCAACCATTTTCTTTCTCCCAGCTAGTAGAGATGGTCTCCCAGTTTGAACTGCTCAGCAGTAAGTAGCTGAATAGTAAACAGCTGTAACAGAAGATCTATAAATAAGTAAGTAAGTACGTAAATAAAAAAATAAGTAAACAACAATGTATGTGTACATATATGATATTGTTCATGGGACATAAAAAGAGTTACCAATAACTACACACAACACTATTCATTTATTTTATTTTACACTTCATTATTTTCTTTCCCTGGTATGATATGACTTTATAATTTTGTGGATTTATTTTTATTTATTATTTATTTCATATTTGTATAATAATTATCCTGGTTTACATTGTTATCAGCTCACTGTTTTGTTTTTCATAGTTGCACATCCTGCTCATTGTTCCTTACAGATTCAGTAGCAAGTATTGTTTTTTTCGTATGCCATATTTCCTGTTTAAAACAATAGTATATGTAGTGTTGTTTTCTGTGTAAAGTACTGTAGTGGGTGCTTTACATTTTCATTTTGCTGTATAATTTTTGTATACTTAGGATTAGCAATCAAATCAGGATCAGTTTAAGTCTAAAAAGAAAATGTCATTGGGTTTCAGGACTTGTACTTTCCCTGCTTTGCTTTATTCCTCATAACGATACCTGGGGTTTTTACTTTAGATTCTGTGTTCTTAACAGTCTCTGAGAGTTGTCGCTAGGTCCCACTTCTTGTTTTCTCATACCAGAATGCCAATCCTTCTAATTCACCTTCACTTCAAGTAAATTTGGCCAACTTTCAGTCTTTGTTACTGACAGTGATTTAAGTTGTTATTCTTTTATATATATATATTTTATATATATATTTTTTTAAAAATTTTTTTTTTTATATGTTATAAGTTATACATGTGTTTTTATTTGCATTTTGTCAATATAAATATCTCCTATTTTTCTTCCTTGTATCATAGCTGTAGCTTGTCCACATCATTGTAGGAAGGACTATAAAATAAAGCTGGGAACTGACTGACCCACACTTTTTTTTTTTTATTTTTTTTTTTTATTGAACTCCACAGCTGTCATCAGCACATATGTTTTGAGGCCTGCTTTCGCTTTGGCCCAGTTTTAATGTGCTTTTTTTCTTATGGGGAAATCCTGGTATATTCCTAAACACAAATGTAGTGATATCCATAGAGATCCAGTATTTCTTGGCTAAAGTAAAATTTGACTAATTTTAGCTGTATACAGAGGTGGGAAGTAACGGAGTACAAATACTTCGTTACTGTACTTAAGTAGATTTTTTTGGTATCAGTACTTTACTCCACTATTTATTTTTCAGACAACTTTTTACTTTTACTCATTACATTTTTACACAAATATCTGTACTTTTTACTTCTTACATTTTCAAAACAGGCTCGTTACTTTAGTTTTAATTCATTGATTTGGTGAAATATCAAATTTTTCTTTTCACTGCGCGCTGATTTCAGCCGAACAACCGATTTCCTGTTACTGCGCGTCTTTTTCAATCCGCTGGTGTATAAAGTCCTGACTCTCACTCTTTACGAAGCTAAGAATCAGCAGGCAGAAGGCAGTAAGAAGTTTGGGGTAATGTGGATGAGACAGAGGGAGCCAGTGATGGAAACATGACTGAGAACAGACACATTCATGATCATCATCATCTTTTCTCTGCTTGTGTTCTGTATGTGGATCTTCAGCCTGAACACATTCATTATGTTATAACTGTAGCTCTTGTAGGGGGTTTCCAGGCTGCAGTGGTCAGTATCTATTAAAAGTGGTCCAATTAGGAAACAGCAGTGAACAGGCAACGTGATCATGGGCAGCCAAGGCTCATTGATGCACGTGGGGAGCGAAAGCTGAACCGTGTGGTCCGACCAAAAAGATGAGCTACTGTAGTTCAAATTGCTGAAGAAGATAATGGTGTTAATGCTCAACAGATCAGGACTGTTTTGGCCACAAAAGGGGGACCAACACAATATTAGGCAGGTGGTTATAATGTTATGCCTGATCAGTGTCCATAATGTTATGCCTGATTGGTGTATACATACAGTATGTATAGTATGTATAGTATAGTGTGTGTGTGTGTGTGTGTGTGTGTGTGTGTGTGTGTGTGTGTGTGTGTGTGTGTGTGGGGGGTGGGGGGGGGGGGGGGGGGGGGCTGGTATGTATGTACAGTAAGTGTTAAGCTTCGCCCCTCTTCATTTTACAGCCGAGACGCCTGCCTGATTCCACAATGGGATGTCATGCTTGAAATCTGACACTGCAAGAGTCACCAGAAAAGCACTTATACACACACACACACACACACACACACACACACACACACACACACACACACACACACACACCAATTTTAGTTTACTCTCAATGCTGCTGACCCTTTAACTGTTTAGGTGCTTGTATATTAGTAGTAATATTTATTTGGTTGTATGTGGATTCTTGTAATAATTATGGGCTCTTTGAAATGTTAAATAATCATATACTCAGTAGCTGATGAAGGTTTCATTTATCATGTTACTTCTACTTCACTGCTGAGTCTGACAATTAACATACATTATAATATTACCTTGCTGCATACAAATAAACAGTTACTATCATTTTCACTTTGTAAAATGCCCTTCCATGTAATGACATTCTCATTTACTGGCACGAAGTGGTGAACATGATGTACTAGGACTGGGCAGGTAAAAGGAACGGGAAAATACACAGTGTGCCTGATGCCAGTGCTGCAGCCTGACCCCTGCTGTGCAGTTCACCAAACAATAGAAGACACCAACTTTTAAAGAATACACGGATACGATGAATAAGACCGAGGGGCATGGTTAATGCTTTCTTTAGGATGTAGCACACAGAAAGGCAGTGCCACATGTAAAACACACAATTCACACAAACACACCACACCTAAACCAAATCTGGCAAGCCCGACTTTCAGCAGCTAAATGAATGACATACAATTTACACTGAGATATTAGTCAGCCATTAGTCAGGTTAGCTTTGTAACTGTTGGCAGAATTGATATGAAAGTGAACAATATGTCACAGAGATACTGTTTTAATTTGGGTAGGGTTTTAATTTACTAGTATGGTAAAAACACAACATGTTTAAACTCTGGGTAGCAGGTGGTATACCCACAATAGTAAAAGTTGCAGGGGATAAAAGTGATTATACTTGGGGACTACATTTCTTTTATCTTCACCCTGCTATTTACACAAAATTATTTCAATAAAGTGTTGCTTAAAATTTTGCTTCTAATCCATTGGAATTTGTGACACTTCAAGCCAAGGAGGAAGTCAAAAACTATCTAGTTCTTTTATAGCAGGAAAATGGTGGAAAATATTGATTCTTTAGATATCTCCTGCATATATTTTAATGTGTTGACATTTGAAATACTATTTATTAATATTTGTACATGGAATAACCAATTTTTGATGTCCTGACATGATTTTCTAATGTTTGGGTAAATTATTATTCCTTATAATATAATATATACACAATATAATAGATGTACAATATAATAATTTCTTATTATCTTGAACTTTCTGTTTTCAAAAAAGTTTTTTTTTTTTAGAAGTATTCTGAATAGCATACTAATATAAAAGCAACATAAATACATTTTGCATTTATTACACTGACAATCTGGTTTAGAAATAAAATTGAAACTCCTGTGCATCAATATCACACAAACTTCAATTCCCAGTAGACACTGCGACCACATAGCTGCGACAAACATAGCTGCCATTGACTGCACTCCTCTGAATTCACATACCTGGTCACAGTCACCCAGTTTCAAATTAAGCACACCTGGACTCACTAACCACATGCACGTACACACACACAAACACACACACACACACACACACACACACACACACACACACACACAC
>JAAIIK010000016.1:7288088-7304407 GCA_014706435.1 Silurus glanis | reverse complement strand
ACACACACACACACACACACACACACACACACACACACACACACACTTCTACGGCTTTAATGGATGTTCAGTCATATTGTGACATATACACTCCATTTGTCTCAGTTGTTTTCACTGTACTGACTCGTTTTCATTTTTTTTTATCTTGTTTTGCCCAGTTTGTATGTTGCCTGACCATAAACTCTTTTTGCACATGCCATTGTTTTACATTTCAGATAGATCTGCCTTGTTTTCATTCAAATGAAACCCTGACCTACATTTGCATCTACCTGCATTATTACCTGACAATCGAAAGCATAAATCCAATACCATAACAGTTTTGCCTGAGAGCGAGGATCCAAAATTCTAGCTAGCAAAAAGCAAACAATAAACAGTAAAAGAGTGTTAGGTAGAGAAGCAACCATATGAAAGGAAATTGTTTTTTATTTGAAAACTTCTAGCTAGAATAAGTGTCCATGAGTTTTTGAACATGTCTAGGTTTAAGAAGCCTTTTACAATTCAGTTTAATTGAATATGACCAGAAATACCCATGACAATTGCTTGAAAAGTAACACATTTGTATTATTTTCTCACAGGAGTAAGATGTTTGCCACCAATGTGTAACAACACACAACCACGCTTCTGTGCGAGCAGGTGTTGAATACAATGAGGGTCAAATAAATGCCCCGTTAAACACTTTTTCCTTTGCGTTAAGTGCCTCTTCTTATATTGTAGATCTACATCATATGCTGAATGATGTTATTAGGGTATGGTATGGCGTTATCATTTCCATAGGTAAGTTGCTTTGGGCAAAAAAAAAATTCCCCAAATGAGAAATGTAAGAGTAAAAGGAAATTGAACAGAGAACTGAAAACTAGAACAGAAATTCTCTTGTAATTGAGAGTTTTATCATCTCCTTTATTATCAAGTAAATATATACTCAATAAATTTTATAAGGAATCAAAATGTACATATAAGGAATACATAATTCTGTATATTATAAATACAATTTACCAATAATTTGATAGTATGATTTTTAGGCAACATAATGCATAGTAATGAAGGGACATAAACACAATGCCTCAATGAATGCTCCAGGGAGTGTTCCTTGTTATGTACCAGACAATACAAGTGGACAAATGCATGACGCATTGATGCACACTAACACACACGCATACGCATACATTCAGACAGTTGTCACAACCTCTTTTGTTGAGTTCACTTTAACATAGCTGGAGTCTAAAACTGGCAGAGCTAATTAAAGACAGACAGATGTAGGTCAGTGCACTAAGTGAAGGGATGAGAGAAAAAAAAAAAAAAAGGAACGGTTCCCATCATTACTTTCCCATAATTTTTATACAGCATTAGAACATTTCATAAGAATGAATTAACAGGAAACAGTGAAAACACACAAAATGGTGTGCTAAATATAATCAATATAACCAATTTGTCTGATGATAGAAGTAATGTATTCGATGACTAATATTATTAACCCACCTTCTTTTGATGATGCATTTATTCAGCTGACAGAAAGCTTCTTTTGTCTACAGTTTAGCATTCCACCCTTCATGTTTCTTAGGTATGCAGAAGAGGCTAAGCTTTATGAAATTAGATGAATTTGATGAATGTAGCATTGTCTTGGCAAAACAGATACTAGAATCACATTGAAACCACTAAACAAAAGCAGAGGACTGGCCTCAAATGTTCACTGGGTGTTTTGTAATGAGTTTTTTTGTATTCTTTTAAAGCAGCGGGCAAGATGTGAATGGGATCTGAACTGGTGTGTGACAAATAAGCTGTGAATCATGGGAGCAAGCTCATCCATGAGTAATGTGAAAATGTAGGCCAGGCCCGTAGGCCATTCTAGATTCTTCGCTGTGTCTGAGTGAAGTTCAAACATGTTTATGAATACTGGCATTAAATATGTATGGTGATCTGGAAAAAAAAAACATTCACAAGGTATAACTGTAATATTCACATCTATAAAACTAAAACATATACAACTAAAACAACTTATATATATTTTCTTTTTGCAAGTATCTTAACTACAGAATTGTTTAAATCTAATTGTACCCAAAATTAAAAACAGGAGAATAGCACATTCAGAGGTACCATTCCACATCAACATTTTTACCCTAGTTGCCATTACTGCCACATTTTAAATAACGTCTCTAGGTTACGACCGTAACCCTAGTTCCCCGAGGGAACGAGACACTGCGTTGAAACGCTATGGGACGACGTCGCGTAAACAGGAAGCTACAAATGGCTGCGAGATGGACAAGACGCTAGCTCCTGCGAGAAAAGGTAAGCGCCGCAGGGATGCAGGGAGTGTGGCAGCGTCTCGTTCCCTTGGGGAACTAGGGTTACGGTCGTAACCTAGAGACGTTCCCCTTCAGGAACTCGAGCTGCATCGAAACGCTATGGGAACGAGTGTCCAATCACGCCACACCAACCAGACCCTGCCTAGAGAGTGAGGGCCTCGGCACCAGCACGTGGGACAGAGGAGCCCGGGGTGGCACTGAGGTCAAGGTCATAGAACCTGACAAAGGTCAGCGGGGTGGACCAACCCGCAGCGTCACAGATGTCCTGGAGTGACACTCCAGCGGACCAGGCCGTAGAGGCCGCCACACTCCGGGTGGAGTGAGCTCAGACCCCGAGCGGTGCGGGGAGGCCAGAGGACTCGTGAGCCGACACAATCGCATCCACTACCCATCTGCTCAAAGTCTGCTTATTGGCCGGGAAACCTTTCCTGTTAGGGCCATAGCAGACAAGCAGCTGCTCCGACTTCCTCCATGGACTTGCGGAGGTAAGTGTCTTACCTCCTGCGGAGGTAAGTGTCCAGTTCTCGCACTGGACACAGCCGGTGCTGTCGCTCCTGTTCGGGGGCTGTAAACGGAGGAGGGCAGAATGCCTGTAACATGACAGGACGTGAGGGAGCCGAAGGCAGATCCCCGATCCTCTTCAGGGAGGAAATTGCCAAGAGGAAGGTGGTCTTTATAGACAGAAACCTAAGGGCCACATCGGCTAATGGCTCGAAGGGGGGTTCAGACAGAGCCACCAGCACAACTGCCAGATCCCAGACAGGCACTCTGGGTCGCGTCCCGGGCCTCAGCCTCGGTAGAGAGACCAGCCACTACGAACTGTGCCCCCTCAGGGGCCACAGCCACAACCTCCACAACTCTGGGCGGGGGTGAACCAGGGTTCCGCCCGCCTGTGAGAGGAGATCCATCCTGGGAGGAATTTCCCACGGAGGGCCCTCGAGCAGGGACACCAGATCCACAAACCATGGCTTGCCCGGCCATCGAGGCGCTACCAGGAGGAGACGGACTCCATCCCGGCGAACTCTCTCCAGAACTCCAGGGAGCAGTGCGATCGGGGGAAAGGCGTACAGGCGTAGCCTCGGCCACGACTGTACCATGGCATCCAGCCCTAACGGGGCTGGGTGAGAGAGAGAGAACCAGAGGGGACAGTGCGAGGTCTCCTGGGTCGCAAAAAGATCCACCTGGGCTCTGTAGAACCTCCGCCATATGAGCTCCACCACCTCGGGGTGGAGACGCCATTCCCCAGGCCTCGGCCCCTGCCTTGACAGGGCGTCTGCTCTGACATTCAACTGTCCCGGGATTTAAATGGCCCTCAAAGATAGGAGCCTGTCCCGAGACCGCAAGAGGACCGCTCCTGCAAGCTTGTACAAGGGGCGAGATCGGAGACCCCCCTGGTGGTTGATGTAAGAGACCACCGCAGTATTGTCCGTGCGGACCAATACATGGCGATCTCTCAGGTCCGGGAGGAAGTGCTTTAACCCCAAAAACACTGCCATCATCTCCAGGCAATTTATGTGCCACGAGAGATGTGGGCCGCTCCACAGACCCTGGGCGGAGTGGCCACTCATGACCGCTCCCCACCCCGTGAGGGAAGCGTCCGTCGTCAGTGTCACGTGACGACACGGAGCCCCCAGCACCGGGCCACGGGACAGAAACGTTCGGTCTTTCCAGACATCCAAGGCTCGAAGGGCACGCCGCGAGACCTTGATAGTACGATGCGGGTTTCCCCTGAGGGAGAACCCCCTGCCCCGGAGCCACCATTGGAGGTGCCTTATGTGCAGGAGCCCGAGCGGAACTATGCTGGACGCCGCCGCCATGAGACCCAGCAGCCTCTGAAACTGCCTCACAGTGAGTAGCTGGCCTTCCCGCACTCTCCTGATGGCGGCGAGGATGACCTCGACCCGAGCAGGCGACAACCGTGCCTGCATCCTGGCCGCGTCCCACACTACGCCCAAAAAGGTGGTTCTCTGTGCTGGAGAAAGCACGCTTTTGCTGGCCTTTAGCCGAAACCCAAGCACATTCATGCAGGCGAGGACGACATCTCGATGCCGAATCGCCTGGTGCTCTGAATGAGCCAGGTTCAACCAATCGTTGATGTAATTCAAAATGCGGATGCCCTGGAGCCGCAATGGGGTCAGTGCTGCATCGACGCATTTTGTGAAGGTGCGGGGCGAGAGTGCCAGGCCGAACGGGAGGACCTGATATTGGTATGCCACGCCCCTGAAAGCAAACCTCAGGAACCTCCTGTGTGCAGGAAGGATGGAGATGTGAAAGTATGCGTCCTTCAGATCTATAGTGACGAACCAGTCCCCGGACCTGATCTGAGTCGCGACCCCCTTGAGGGTGAGCATCCTGAACCTGAGCCTCCTGAGAGAGCGGTTCAAGGAGCGAAGATCTAGAATGGGACGCAACCCGCCATCCTTCTTTGGAATGACGAATTAGGTGCTGTAGAAGCCTGACTCTTGAACCGAGGGGGGAACCACCTTGATGGCCCCTTTCCCCAGGATCATGGGCACTTCCTGTTCCAGGACCAGAGCCTGCTCGGGTCCCACCAGGGTGGGACACATCCCGTTGAAACGGGGAGGAGAGGACGTGAACTGAATCACGTAACCGCCCTCTATAGTCCGCAGGACCCACCGGGAGACTTCTGGCAGCCCCTCCCAAGCTGCCAGAAAGTTCCTTAGGGGAACCAGCCAGTCAGGGCTGGCCTCTGACCCACTCAGAGCAGCTGGGGCGGGGCCCTGCAGCTGATGACACCTCGTGAGAGGCGGCGGGTCTCCCCCATCCGTACCAAGACTTTGGGCGGAAGTGGAGGGAGACGCCCACTGGAGGGAGGCCGTGCTCTGAAGCACATGCTGTGGCACGCCCTCCTGGTGGTGCAGGGGAGCGACGGGCACCGTAGCGTAAGGTGTACACCGTCCCCCCGACCGTAGATCGTCAGGATCTCCGCACCACAGCCTGTTTGTTGGAGGCGAGGGTGACCCTCAGGTCATCCTGCTCCTTTTTGGGCCTAGAGCGAAGCCTCGGACCCTTAGGCCCCGCCCGCGGAGATTGGGTGGCGACGCTCTGTTTCTGGGCTTTGCGGTGCCTGGAAGGACCAGGCTGGGGCTGCCGCCGACCAGCCCCACGAGATCTGCGAGGGAGGTACTGCTGAAACGCAGCCGACTGCTTTTTAGACCCCTGAAACCTGTTCACGACCGCCGTCAAAGCGTCACCAAACAGTCCAGGAGGAGCCATCGGTGCATTCAAGAGCACAGCCCGATCCTTGTCCGGGAGTTCAGACAAGGTGAGCCACAGATGCCTCTCTGTGGCCACCAGGGCCGCCATGGACCGACCAACGGCCCGTGCCATGTGTTTCGTGGCCCCAAGGGCTAAGTCGGCAGCGCGACGCAACTCCTTAATGTCAGCGGCCCCGGAGCTAAGTCCCTCATCCAAATCACGTAGCAGGTCGGCCTGGTATGCCTGTAACACACCCATGGTGTGGAGACAACTTGCAGCCTGACCTGCTGTCGCTGGCTAGCGTCTCTTCAACACGCGGCATCGGCCCGTAGCCGCACGCTTTAGCCCCAACCATGTTCGCGTAGAGTGAGGAGTGGCAAGAAGAAGTACGCGCTGAGTACGGGGTTTCCCAAGATCTGGACACCTCGGTGTGAAGATCAGGAAAAAACGGCAGGCCCCGGCACCGAGGAAGTGACACAGGATGCAGAAAACGCTCATCCAGCTTACTGGGTGCGAGCTGTTTCTGCTGCTCCACCGGCCAAGCTAGATCCAGCTTAGCTACGGCTCGCGTCACGACCTCGAGGAGTTCTTCATACAGCACAGGCTGTGAGGAATCCACGGGCTCGCTAGCATCTATCAGCTCCCCCTCCTCAGAAGGAGAGGCATGTAATGCCGCGCTGCCCGCACCGGGAGGAGAAGCAGCCATTGGACCTGCTTCTCCGAGAGAGCAGGAGCTCGATTCAGCAGACGAAGCTGAAGCGGACTCATCCGACTCCAACCCCGCTGCTAAATCGGCCTGCGAGTGGAGTGCATGCTCCACTCCCAGGCAAACAACACACCAATCATGCGAATCCTTACCGGTAATGAAACGGGGACATGGATGAACACACTTACGGTAATTCTGTCTGCCAGCCATCACTCGATCAGAAAAACACAGCGAAACAGCGCTTACCTGAACGAGCAGGAGCTAGCGTCTTGTCCATCTCGCAGCCATTTGTAGCTTCCTGTTTACGCGACGTCGCCCGCTGATGAAGTCACGTTCCAAACGCCTATTGGTCAGATTACACACGTGGTTCAGAGCGCGGCCATGCAGGGGCGTTCCCATAGCGTTTCGACGCAGCTCGAGTTCCTGAAGGGGAACAATACATTTACAATAGATAATGACTTCAGACCTCAAACATACATAAGAAAATAATTGCTGATTAATTTCGTCTCTTCTGTTCTGTTCTCTTTTTTCTAGGTCACATTTTACTACTTTGCTTTACTACTTTGTCATCTGTGAGTCTCTGTGAATAAGAACTCTTTTGTGTTTTCATTATGATAAGACCTGGAGAATCACATGTTTAGACTGTTTAGACTTGATTTTATTTCGCTGCAGCACATAGCTCTGCAACAAGTTTATCTGCAACGAACTGTGACATTCATTGTGGGAGGAAATTACACTTAGCTGGCAAGTGTGTAGACACCATGAGGCAGACTGACTGCATTAATTGCTGCCCATGTTATACTGGACCTTTACCTTGTCATGACCTTAGGCAGATGCCAAGGCCTTGTTAGAAAGAGTTTACAGATTATTTTGGTAAATTATGTTTGTGTTCTAACAGATATCAAAATATATTATTTACAAAATAATGGATTTGGCAAACAATGGCTTTTTTTTTAGTCTTTACTGTTTTCCAGAATTACACCAAACCAACACTTGATGGACTTTCCAACATCAGAATTTAGTTATATATCAACAGTGCTGAAGTCAAGCTGTTTGCAAATAAATTAACATTTAAAGATTAAAAAAATATTTATAATGAAAATGTGTTTTATGTAGTAATCTCTCTCTCTCTCTCTCTCTCTCTCTCTCTCTCTCTCTCTCTCTCTCTCTCTCTTGAAAAGTGAAGGTTGCTTGAACAATTCTAAGTCTTACAGTTTACAAAGATATTACTACATAATTATGTGCTTCCAGCTTTGTAGCAACAGTTTGAAGAAGGCCCATATATGGGTGTCATGGTTGTGTGTCCAAATACTTTTTATCATATATTGTACATTTTCATTTTCATTTTCATTTCATTTGTTGCAATTTTACCAAACCAGATCAGACTGGATGTTTTATCATTACTCATAGAACAGTCTACCGCCGCTTTATTAACTGCACAAAGGTCTGACCTTGTGTATCTTTATGATAAAAATATCTTGCACATTGCTCATCCATCTTCCAGATATTCTCTTCAGATTGCAAAACAAACATTTTAACTGTAAATGTGCAAATCTGGTACACATCTTAGCACACATCTGGTAAAAATCACTCTTGCAAATAGCTGTGTTGGATGTTCCTAAGGAACTAAACTGAAATGCTTGGGAACCAGAGCTAGTTTCATTTTGTTAGTGAAGTGACCATGTGGTACTCTGTGTTAAACACAGATGCATGATTTCAGTGAATGTAACAATGCCAAAAACTGTTCTGACTTGACCAAATCAGATTTCTGAGATGGTCATTTTAGCTAGATACATAACCCTCTATTCATACCCTGTTTCCATAGTGCATGCTTTAGGAAACTCAGCAGTTTTTTTAATAATACTATGCCTACATATACTGTCATATTTTGTAAGTGTGTACAATAGGGTAGATACATCACCAATGACCTTTTCATAATACCTATTAAAATGCCTTTCTGTCTTTCTTTGCTCATCACTGCCTTTCCACACTTCACTTCTCTTTTTCAGTTAATAATAAGAATGTGATGAATAGCCTACTGACAATGTAAGAAACTGTGGATTTTTTTCTTATGATTCCCTTTCTAAAGTATTTCTCCTATTCAGATAGGACTAGATTTCAAATTTGTAAATGGTACTAATGGGAGCGCTCTTTTCTGTTATTCATTTATTGTATTATTTTTTCGTGATTTTTTTTTTATGTTAAATATAACAGAAGGTACATTTTAGATATTTTACGTAAGTTATGGAGGTCTGTGTACAAGTAAGGTCACGTGGCCTACAAATGGTTTTGCCATGTGAAAGTTTTAAATCATAACACCCTTATTTGTACTATTTAATAATATGGATCGATTTTTTTTATCACATTGCTGTAATTGTAACTGATCATTCAATAAAATAAATAGAAAGGGGAAGAACATGTATTTGATACCCTAGTCAGGGAAGAGAACATCCCCTTCAGCCCTGTGGTCATTTTAGCAGTTCCCAAAACTCTAATAACTTGTACCACCTCCACTGAGACAGAAGAGGTATTAAACATCACTGTTAAAATTTTGTGCACATGGAAACAAGGTTTAGTCATGCGTCTGCAGGCTTATGTAAGTTTTAATCAGCAGTGCTGTATTTGAGACAGGGCATTTTTTGATTTCTCTGTCACTGAGTTTCTCTGTGTAGATCTCGGGAATGTTCAGCCTTTTGTAAATCAATCCTATAAAACTGTCCTAGCAATCTAGCTCTATGTCCTAGCGATTTTGCTGCACCCACATGAAACACATGACACTCTCTTAAGGAACAAACTGTAAAATAGATATTTCCAAAATTGTACACAAACAAATAGATGCAGATCAGAAATGCATACAACTATGCCCTTTAAAATATAATAAGGTCTATAGAAAACAGGTTTACTGTGCTTTACTGGTCGTAGGCTAAACGTTTATCATATTATGCTGAGTCAGTATTAGTAGTTAAACACAAACGCCCTGATTTTTTTTATATATTATTTCCAGATATTTTTATATCAATATTAAGACCATTCTCAAAACATTACTTCAGTGCTTGAGAATAAAGCATACTGTATACACACAGATAAATGATTTTAATACAAAAAATTAAGCACACATTTAAAGGTATGCACATGTAGACCCTATAGGCACGTGTACATATTTGCCCACTATCACACCTTGCCTGAACACACAGGACAAAGAGCAGGAAATTCCAAGCTCAATACCCCCAGATCCCACACTCACAACCTTTCTATTTAAAGTGTTATAAACACTTCACCAAAAAATGTACCACAGCTTTAGTGTATCTTGCTCCTCTTTCCATCCTATTGCACACAAACACACACGTTTGAATTCAGGAATGGGGTTTAAAAAATAGTACAAAGTGGTGGCTGGCATTGCTCTGTTCTTGTTCTTGGTCTAAAAACAAACAAGCTTGGAGACCTTCCCAAGTGAGTCATTCATTAAGTCGATGACCTCAAAGCACAGATTTGGCTGGAGGAAGTGTTTATCCAGTGCACAGCACATCGGAACACTGCCTCAAACTTCCAGCCACCAGGGAACGTGGAGTAGGTCTTCCAGCTCTTTCTATCCCAGTGCTTACTCAAGCATGTCTCTGATTCTTGTCTTTTGCTACCAGTCCTGTACAATTATGACTAACAGAATATGAGGGCTGTCTGGATGGATACAGTCTAGAGTGTCATCAGTTGTTTTAAATGTTGCATTCTGTTTACAAAGTAATATAATTTGCGTAGGCCACAAAGTTTACAATCACACATAATCAAGAACATAAAGCAATTAGGGGCACATTCCATAATTGGGGACCTGTTTATTGTTTGTTTTGTTGTTGTTTTTTAATATCTGACTGATAAAATTCAGGCAGAATATTATATTCATGCCGTTCATCCAGGCAGTAAAAGTGAAGAAAATTATGAAAATTATTACTGAATGAATGAAACTTGAACTAACAACTGCATGACCACAAAAACAACCAAAACATTTTTTTTTCACAAGTGTTATGACTAAAAATATGTTATAGACATCAGATTTTTCAACATTCTTATCAGGATAAAGCGCAGTAGTTAGGTTTGCTACAAGTAACCGGCTGCTTGCAAACTTAAGCAGAAATTAGGAAAAAATTTTTAAAAAGGAAATAATTAAGGGAGACACATTATCTTCAACTAATATACCTTATAATCTATTAAAGATTAGTGCAGGGGGAGTGGTGGCTCCAGCGGTTAAGGCGCTGGGTTGCCGATCGGAAGGTCGGGGGTTCAAGCCCCGGTATCGCCAAGCTGCCACTCTTGGGCCCTTGAGCAAGGCCCTTAACCCTCTATGCTCCGGGGGTCCCTTACGAGGGAAATATCAAGGTCCGTGACGTCGGAGTGACGTGGGGCCGCCTTCCCGTGGGCTCACCACCTGCAGGAGGGACCGTGAGGGACGGTGCTGTGAGGATTGGGCAGCAGTCGAAGGCGGGGGCCTGCTTAGACTGCTGCCCCTGCGACCCGAATACGGATAAGCGGGAGAAAATGAATGAAAAAAAAAGATTAGTGCAGTGCTAAGTTTAAGCGCCGAGCCTGTTTAATAACATTGTGTTAAAAAAAAGCAAAAAAAAGCTAGCAATGATATAGCGATGATAACTATTGAAGGATCAGACTGATTTGTTTGGTGGTTAATAATTGGAATAGCTATAGTCTGCAGTGTGGCCACTGTTTTTTTCATAAGAGCACACTTAAGGACTGTAGACTGCTTTGACTATTCTGTATAAGCACTCTATGGAAAACTTCACTAATGTAGTATATAGATCAAGTGGTCATGTTGCTGCTGATTCAGAACAATAGTCAATCGTCAGATTTTATTTTAGGTTTCATCTCTAAATGCTTCCTGCAGGTTGCCTGTGTAATATTAGGTGATAGGCAAAGCTGTCATTTGTTGGTGCATGCAGCTGATTTGGGAAAGTTTGAACCTTACTGCTCATATCCTGTCATTGTGTTAAACCAGACCTTTGGGAAAGTACACACAATGGAATCTTTGGTTTACTGCTTTTGTTTCATTATTAATGATAATAGTCATTATATTGTGTATGTACCCCCTTGGGGAAAAGCACTAAATGTATTTTTTTCTGCTCTCTACTGCACACCTTTTGTACTATATGTATTTTTTCCTATGTAGATGTATGTAGTGTATCTTTGAGGTTTGTTAAGGTTCACAAGATCCACAATTGCAATACTCAAGTATATTTATCAAGCACATCTCATGCGCAGGCTAGCTCTTTGAAGCTTATATTTTTTCCATTTGCTTTGATTGGTACCCCAGTGACATATGGCCCTGAGACAAAGGACACAAAAAAAAACGTTAAAACGCATATATAAATCAATAAATCCACCCTTTTCTCTGACCAAACTAGTCAGCCCACACACTTCCCTTTGAGCTATCCCATCATCCTCCCCTGAGTTTCTTCCATGTGCCTCTTCTCCTCTTTGATGGTCTTTATTTTTCCAGCTACAGTATATTCACCCAAGAGAATGCAAAGATTTCTTAAAAATAAAATCATACTGCTGATTAAAATAGTGCAGCAATCATCCGACTTACAATATAAAGACTGCAGCTCTGTGTGTTTTTAAAAGTCTTGACAGGCTCTAACTGATAACTGATAGGAGGATGCATAATAGATCAGTCAACTGGCACTCAAAAGCATTAAGTAGGTCATCTATTTTTCTTTCTTTCTTTTTTTTTTATTCAATTCAACAAGATTTTGCCCAGCAACAAGACATTTTACATAGTGGTTCCAATCAAATAATGACATGGATGGCAAATATCAAACTTCAGATCAAGTCAATGTGCAAAAGGTTTAGTACGTCATGCCTGTTATGTAGTCTTGTGAGGAGTCATTATCAAGGAATCAAGTTATGTGCATAAATTAGTAGTGATGACAGTGGAAGTCATTGGTCTTGATAACACAGTGCTGCTGAATTCTTGATTTTGATAGGTCAGAAGTTCTACATCTGTTGTTCCTACAATATGCTGACAAATTACAATATTTGAATGCATGGTTCTTATATCTTATCCTTTCTATAGTAATAGCCACACAGAGATTTGTATGTTACAAATAAATAGAATTTACACATAAATAGAATTGAAAAAGATGTAACTGTTGATATGATGTTTTCTCTAAAAACGTTTTTTTTTTTTATGATTATCCAGTGCTGGGGTTATGTAGCAAACCGATGCAAAGCTGTAACTTTAAGGTTTCCGGTAGTTTTCTGTATCCCTCTGTCCCTGTAAAATGACGTGCTTTGTTTTTGTCTTATTAACTTCCGAGTGACAAAAGGGACTGAGGAAGGAGCAACTGTTCATACCTGTTATAACATGAATACAGGAATGAATTTGTTTAGAGGATATTGGCAAATAGCTGTGGTGTAGGAGTAATGCGACTCTTCCGGATATCAAGTTGCATCACACCATTCCATCGCTGATTATTTTTCCTATGAAAACTTGTCCTATAATGTCTAACTTATTATATTTTATATATCTTGAGCAGTACTGGCATCAGAAAGAAAACCTTTGGGAATTTTTTTTTCTCTTTCCAATAAATAAACTTACCTTTTGCTATTGTAATATGAATAAAGACAGGTAAAACTATATGAGTGATTATCATTTTCTATTTAGGGTGGGTACGATTTGTCACTTTCTTTTACTGACTGTCCTATTATTTTCACATTTACAAATGGAAAAGTGACTGGCAAGAACAATACAAACGTAAAAGCATTTCTAGGTTATAACATTGCATCATCAACAGCTCTGTATTGTTAGTGCATTGTCATCTGTCATACTTGCATCATTAGGATGACAGCCTTCAATACTTTGCAAGAATGCTTTCCACATACTCAAATCCACTGTGATTTGGCCTTAAGCTTGCTAAACTAGCATAAATAATCTAAAGAGCAACCCTGAACTTTCATGTGCTAATGAGTGGAGCACAGATAACTGCTCACCAAATTAGCAATGCAGAAGAATCACCTTTAACTTTCCAAAGCGGATTAAATCCGATGTGTAAAAGGTCTGTAGGAGGTCTCACATCTACTACTGCCTGAGGGAATGTGTATTGTGTGGGGGGAAAAAAAATCTCACAGCATCAGGCGATTTTACTGAAACATCGGACATTTCAGTCACAATAGCACACCATATATTTGACTTAGCACACAGATGAGGTGTATATGCGGCTATTGTAATGCAGGGGCAGACAAAAGACAGTTTAGTTGTTCGTTATGCCTTGTCCAAAAATAGATGCATGCTCAAAGACTCCCATACTCAAATATCATGTGCATGGCTATCCCAAATCCATCATTTGCATAATGTTCTTCTTAATCACTTTGGATTTTGTGCTTTCATTAAAAAAAAGGTTTTAATATAATAAACCCTAAAGCAAGGCCATCACACACACTTCAACATTTATAATTATTGTAGATTATTCATGGATATTATAGATGATAATAAAAGATTGAAAATTCCTTACAATTTTAGGGAAAGTTTTTGTTCAGTTGGTCTCTTTAGCTTTGTTAAAACAACAGATAACTATGCATTTACAAGTAAAAACCAACCACAACAGTGAGATAACAGACGGTTGTTAGGTGATGCTCAAATGGTGTGTTGCACAAAACATCTGACCTCACCCGTGTTTAAGTTCACTTCCAATTTTTTTTATTTCTGTAGAACCAGTTATACAGTTAAAAACCACAACATTTTAACAAAGAAAAGAAAAAAACAAACACTGAAGCCTTAAGGTTTCTGTCAACATAAACATAAGACATTTACATTATTTGATTTTCTCTCTGTAAAACATTCATTCATGTCAAATACTTGCTGGGTTTATGTAAACTTGACAGTTTACCACATGAAACATGTACAAAAAAAAAATAAAATAAAATAATTAAAAAGTACCACAGACATTAAACATTGGAAAATATGCATTTATTTTAAATCTCCTCTTCAGCTGTGTCCTGTGGTGGTATCGAACACAAAAACAAGGCCTTGTACAAAGATGTTTTCCCATTCGTTTTAAAAACACAGATGGCAGTTTCATTCAGTGCAGTGGGATTAGCAAAAAAACAAAAACAAACAAAAAAAACCAATAATTTAAAAAATTATATACATTTGGACTGCACTGTAATGGAGCTTTATGAAATAAAATATTTCACAGGCTTTGATTAGAAGCAAGTCGAATTTTCAAGCAAAGCACAATGAAAACACAGGCCTGAGCCCTGACGACCCACATCCCCCACTCCATAAGTCTGTCATGCATTTCTTCAAGCAGCATCTGCAGGACTGCGTGGCAACAGTTGTAACAGTGTAAGCAATGCATTTCTCTTTCTTTCTCTGTCTAGTCATGGAAGGGAGATCCAGAGAGGTTAAATGTTGTCCCCTATAAATATATAGGAAGGCTGCTCATAGCTGGAAACCCTACAATCAGACTCGTAAGAGCAGTGGGTTTGCTATTCACCCCCCCAAGTTCTCTGTTCCCACAATGCAACGAGCAAAGGGACAATTCAGTGTGTGTGTGTGTGTGTGTGTGTGTGTGTCTCCTCTCCCTTTTAAAGCAACTCGACACTTCACAAAAAGTAGACGAGCCCATTTTTTTTTGTTTTACAGCAACAGCTGCTGTTCTGCTTGTATGTTCAGCGCCGGTGGAGCAGGACACGTCGTGGTTGCTCGAGGTTTCTTAATTCTTCAGAAGAAATCAGAGGAGACATTTTAGAGCAGTTTGCAGCACTGGCCGCAGATCGGGGCGGGTCTCGTGCGCTTCTGCAGCGCCGCGCGTGTGGCCGTCTCGAACACCTCCCGCACACCGTCTTTAGTCTTGGCCGAACACTCCAGATAGTCGTAGGCACCGATGCGCACGGCCATGGCGCGCCCGTCCTCACCCTTCACCGGCTCCTGCTTCATGCGCGCGAGCTCGTTGCGCACGTTCTCGTCGTTGCGCAAGTCCTTCTTGTTGGCCACCAGGATTATGGGCACGTTAGGGCAGAAGTGTTTGACCTCGGGAACCCATTTCTCAGGGATGTTCTCCAGGGAGTCAGGGCTGTCCACAGAGAAGCACATGAGTATTACGTCCGTGTCCGGATAGGAGAGTGGTCGAAGCCGGTCGTAGTCCTCCTGACCGGCCGTGTCCCACAAAGCCAGCTCCACCTGCTTGCTGTCCACCTCGATGTCCGCCACGTAGTTCTCAAACACCGTGGGCACGTAAACCTCAGGGAACTCGTCCTTGCTGAAGACGATCAGGAGACACGTCTTGCCGCACGCGCCGTCCCCGACTACCACCAGCTTCTTTCTTATAGCAGCCATATTGTACTAGTTCGGTCAGATACTACAAATGGAACCACTACACAACCTTCTGAGATAGAAATCAGTGTTTAAATCACGCCGTCCTTTACTATAGTGAACAAAGCCACTTCCTCCCCAGATCTGACCACAGCGTGTTCCTGAGCAGCTGCTGGGCAGAACTTCTTTATAAAGCAACCTCGCTGCTTTCTTAATATAGCTCTCCAATGGCGAATGGCACGATGACTTCATGGTTTTAAACACGTAATCTGATTGGTTGAACCCACACGGAGGGTGGGGTTTATTCTTTCGCCACGAGGACTAGAGTTGCACGGGCGCGGAGTTTGTTTTGCGCATGCGTATGTGTTCTCGCAAAGTTAGTGGACAGGCTGAACTGGAAAAAAAAGTCATGAATTTTTCATTATAATAAATATTTCACAAGATGATCATTTTTTTAAAAATGAACATCTACAACATTTAGATGAAAAACTTTAATTAGGTTATTTATTAGGGTATTCCTGATTATTTATTTTAGCCTCCAATGGAATATTTGTTTTTAATGCGTAAACAAATTGAATTGACTATGCTGTGTTTGTTTTGTGAGCAAATTTTGACATTAAACATAAATGTAGCAACAATTGGCTTCTTTTGGCTTGTTTATGGACGGAATGTTTGAAAAAAAAAACATTATTTAAAAGTAACTTTTCTTAAAATAATTCAGAAAGTATCTCTCACTGTGTTTATATATATATATATATATATATATATAAACACAGTG
>JAAIIK010000016.1:7255520-7283088 GCA_014706435.1 Silurus glanis | reverse complement strand
CCCGGCCTCGGATAAGCGGGAGAAGATGAGATGAGATGAGATGAGACAAAAATAGCTGTGAATACAACATCGTGTTTTAATATAATGAAGTAACATTTAAAAACACATTACAGCTTATTTTTTATTGTTATTTATTTCTACTATCTATCGTTTCTACTGTTTATTGTATGTTTTTATATATTAAAAGCAAAAAAAAAATTATAAATGTTTTTTGACCAGTGCGCATTCTTTCTAGAGATTCCACAAACCAACACATTTTATAAACTTGCAAGAAGGCAAGCTAAAACAGGCTTTAAATGTGCATCATTATAGTGTTAATGCTGTACAATAATGCACATAGTTATTAATCCAGCACAAGAGATGTGGTGTTTTATACATTTTTATCAGCTGGCGCCACCTCCAGGAAGAGCTGCAGGAACACTGTGAGTTTGTCCAGCAGGCCTGGACACAGTTTGAAGTGAATGAATGGAAAATAAACCAAAGCTCCACTCAGGATGAAGAGAGTCACATATAAGTACTCGAGCTGAGGCTTGTCAATAATGGGTGCTAGAACCAGGAACACAGCCACCAGAAACACCAGAATGGGGACAAAAATAGGTACCTGGGAAAACCATACACACATTTTTTCATTTATTTTTCTTCTGCTTTTCCTTCTAAAACTTTATACAAAATAATGACACTTTCACTCAAACAACAATTTTTTTCCTTTTAAATACTAGTATTTACTTAAAAAAAAATACACATGCCAAAATGACTGAATATGTTATGTCTTTTTCTTTTTGCTTTCCCCTTATAAACTAGCCATTAATTTAAGAGTTTGTTGTTCCTTATATCTCAGAGGAGAAATCGTGCAACTGTGTAATTGAGTAAGAACATATGTTTCTGTCAGTTTCATGTTTGATGTGAACATTAACATTAAGCTATTCAGCTATATCTTCAGAAATGTTGGCATTGTTCCACTGCCACATGAGTGGCTTCCTGAATAATTGCATGAATGAGTAAAGGTGGAATTAAAATAAATGATTGAGCGTGATTGTATATAGAAATATATTCCTTAGTAGGTATTCTTGTAACTTAAAAAATATATATATCTTTAATATCTATCCATTTTATATAAGAATACAAATATTTCTAATCTCTCTCACCTTATATGCACGAGGAAGATCCAACTTTTTGATTTTTATATAGAGTAATCCTGATATGGTAACTCCATAGAAGAACCAGGATGTAAAGCTGAAGGTCAAAGTGTAATTAGAGAAACAGGTGAATAACAAAATAAAACCTTCTTTGTAATTGTTGCCATTCAAGGGTAATGGAGTTTATCCAAACTGTGTGAAAGAGTTCTTATCATGGATGAGCAGCTCTTATCATGTTTTCATTCATATCACTCATATAGTTTATATTTTATATTGAACATTATTGCTCACTAAATCAATAACTTTATTTAGAGGCAGCTTTGAACAGTTTGATCTAGATAAATCATATGCTATAAAATATATTTTGTACCCTTTAAGTGGACACCAAAATGCTTTTAATATGCTTTTACTGACAGTGAAGCTGAAAATGTTATGCTATGCATACCTAAAGAAGTTGATTATATTCTGGAAGTCTCCAGGAATGAGCACAATAAAAGCGATGATGGTGGAAAAAATGAGAGCTGGAGCGGGAGTGAGGTGCCGCACATGGGCCATAGAAAAGATACTAGGCTGAAAGTGCAAGAAAACATGAAGGAAGAAATAAATTAGGTCAGACATTTTAGGTGTGCTTGATGCATAAGCACAAATTAGAGAGGCATTAAGATCAAAAAGTGTACAAAGTAAGAAAAAAATTTTTTTATTTTTTTACATACGATGTGTCCCTCTTGGGCAGCCACAAAGCAAATTCATCCCCCACCAAGAATTTTTTTTACCATGATTTGATATTTTATAATTTGGATTATTCTTCGATTTAATTAATACCGTTTTACCTTTTTGTGGAGCCATCCGTGTTTCCATAACAAAACAACTTACCATGTGACCCTCTCGAGCAGCCACAAAGCAAATTCGTCCCCCACCAAAAAACGTTCCGTTTAGTGTGCCAAAGGAAGATAATGCTGCTGCAATAGACATCACCCAGCCCCAACTGGCCAGCACCTTATTACTGTTCATAGAGACAAGATTTATTAGTATTATTATTTTAAGCATTACCTTTGGTGAGTGCAAACCTGTGATGACCTACCCCCAGGTAACTGCTACAGCACTGGACGTCATCATCTCTCTAGGAGTCAAGACGACCAGATAACTGATATTGACCAGCAAGTAAAGGACTGTTACCAATGGGATGGCAATCATTAATGCCCGGGGAAGATTCACCTTTCACAAATGAATATTATGTAAAATTCAGTACAATTACAGTATTTGCTGATGCTTCTTTAAATAAATAAATGATTTCCCTTTACACTTTACACTTATATACTGATATAAAAAAAGCAGCTAAATTTACTAAAAGTGGCTAAAATGTTTTAGACTAGATTCTACAGTCAACCATGTGAGTACATTGGGAAATATTCGATTTTTCCTTTGGTTTATTGAAAGCAGGTTCTCTTCTGTTAATACTTAGACTGCAAAAGATATCACTTAGCTAGTTTTAAGTCTAATCAGCAGTGTATGTAACCTCAAATATACCAATTCAGACTCTTTTCATGTGCTATTGAGAGTTGAATATTTTAGTGTCTGATTTCGAAATAACATGGTTTCTTTCTTTTTTTGCTGCTACCTTAGAGATCTAAGCCTACATCCGGTTTGTATAAAGCTGCTGTATGACCACATACTGTATATTATTAAGAGTGCTATACAAATAAAATGGAACTGAAGAAAATATATGCGATATCTTAACACTCTTGTGGAGGGAACACTTGTCATGAATAAAATATAATTACAAAAACATTGAGGGTATATACAATATTATATATACAGTGTTAAGTGGGATATTATATCAACACAAAATCTTACCTCTGGCTTTTTGACTTCTTCAAGCACAAAGTTTAAATTATACCATCCCGCAAAAGACCAGAGTCCCTGATATAGAGCCATTCCAATGGTACTTAGTTCCAAAGTTGTGCCTTCAAAGGCAGTGTCTGGAGTTCCAAGGTTTCCCAGACCATTCTGGGCCATGCTAACTATTCCACCAATAACAATCACCATCAGACCCACAACTTTGGCCACCAGGAAAATAACCTGAATGGCCATGGCAAAGCGAACATTCATCATATTGATGGCAGCCACCACAAAAATGGACACCACTGCTATACATTTCACCAACAATGTAGGTGGCATGCAGCCTGAATAGAAAGGAGCAACTGCATACTGAGCCAAACTCAAGGCAACAGCTGCAATACCTGCCGGCTTCACCACAATTATGAAAGTGAATGCCACAAAAAATGCAGGTAATGGTCCATAGATTCTCAGGACATAAATAAATTCACCTCCAGATTCTCTGAACATGGTGCCGAGCTCTGCATAAGTGAGCGCAGCACAAAGAGTCACCAAGCCACAAACAGCCCAGATGATCAAGCTCGCTCCAGGGCTTCCAACATTGGACATCACAAACTGAGGAGACATGAAGATCCCCGATCCTATCATAGTGCCTGCGACCAGAGATACGGCACTAATTAACCCTACCTCCCGCTTCAGCTTCAGTCCCTGGTGATTGTTGCTCGTCATGGTGTGTTGTGCGAGTGAAAGTCTGCTTAACACATCTTGAAGTAAAAGAAAAGATCTTAAACACGGGTAATCAGATACTAAGTGCAAAGTTTTTTAGATTAAATATTAACATTTATGAGGGCTTACATTTTACAGCATTTGGCAGACACCCTTATCCTGAGCAGCTGACAATTTTCCTATAAGAGCTGATCAGTTATAGGTTAACGGCCATGCTCACATTCACAGCAGTGTTGGTGCTGGGATTTGAACTTTTCTCCAAAATCTTAACCACTGAGCTGCCACTTCTCTTCATACTGTTGGCACTGCATGTGTGGTTATTGCAATTTATACTAAAATATTAAATAGATTAATACTAACTCTTTTGATTATCTTTGCTCCATCATCTTAAATACACAGCAGGATAGAACTTTGTGATTATCATGCTGAATATCAGTATTAATGTTTAACTCTTGGAATGCTGCTTGTCCAATCAAAATAGAATGAATATAATAAATGAATATAAACACACACTTTTCCGCAACTACACAGTGTCCTCAACTTTCATACAACAATAAGGACACAGAATAATCCATATCCTTTTCTTTCTGTCACCTCTCTCTCTCTCTCTCTCTCTCTCTCTCTCACACGCTCTCTCTCTCTCTCTCTCTCTCTCTCTCTCTCTCTCTCTCTCTCTCTCTCTCTCTCTCTCATTAAACATGCTCCTGAGGTTCCAGTGACCACTGGTCCTGCCCCTCTTCCCTCCGTGGATCTTCCCACTTCGTCCAGGCCTGCCTCTGGATAGTGTCCTCTTCGATTGGAGTCCACTCTGTGAAGCTAGGGACAGTTTCTTATCAACGCCTTGGGTGGTTCCATGAAATTCCGGAGTAAGAACGGAAGCTTTGAAGATGGATTTGGACTGTGGTTACTGTCAACAGTCTGCTACACTGACTCAGGACTACAGTTTTTTTATGATCACCATCACTGTACCCCACAACATCGTATATCTGCAATAAATAAACATTCAGTGCAACCCAGATGAGGATGGGTTCCCTTTTGAGTTTGGTTCCTCTCAAGGTTTCTTCTCAGGGTGTTTTTCCTTGCCACAGTCGCCACTGGCTCGCTCATCAGGGACAAACCTACGCTCATAAAGAACATCTTATACCTAAAGCTATACATGGGGTACTAAACAAGTAATAAACAAACACATTTTTGCCTATATGTAAATGAGAATGTGTCTGAGTTCCAAACATTAAGAAGAAATTGATTACAATGATAGTGGCTTGTAGGAAAATTATTTTATAGGCAAACATATAGGTATTTAATAGTATTTTTTAGATTTAATGCATAAATCTCATGGGACACAATGCAGTTTTAATACAGTATGTTAATATGCTCCATGTTTCAGCTGCTAGTAAAGACTTTGTTACGTTCTGGACTAATGCCACATTTGGGCAGCTAATGGAACATCCAGAAAGCAAAGTGTTCATAGAAGTAAGGAATTGTAATATAGTACATTTAATTGTAATGTGCTTCTTGAATTGAGACTAAACTTCATTTATGAATGTAAAGAGAAGGCAACATTAACATTTACAAACATATTAATGGAATCATGAGAACAATCGTTATCTTTTACTAGCAATTACAATTTTTTTGCTGGGGTACGTAGTCTTATTAGGGTAGAAATTAAAATGCCTCATGGCATTCTCAAACTGATTTTAGTTACAAGTCACAAAATAATTGTCATAATTAAATAAAAAATTGTCCGCAACAAGGAATAATTACTTCAATGTTATACAGTGCATTCAATGATTTATAGAAAATCATTGAAAATTTTGAAAATTTTCTTTTTATTTTGGTGGTTTTGATGTCAGTTCATTGTGATAGAAGGGTATCTGCAAGAGTGAAAGGGAAAGTTTAGAGGGCTGTGGTGAGACCTGCTATGTTGTATGATTTAGAGACAGTGGCATTGAGTAAAAGACAGGAGGTGAAGCTGGAGGTAGCAGAGCTGAAGATGTTGAGATTTTCATTGGGAGTGATGAGGATGGACAGGATTAGAAATGAGTTTATTAGAGGGACAGCGCATGTAGGACGTTTTGGAGACAAGGGGAGGGAGGTGCGATTGAGATGGTTTGACATGTGCAGATGAGAGACATGGGGTATCGGTAAAAGAATGCTGAGGATGGAGCCACCAGGAAGGATGAAAAGAGGAAGACCAAAGAAGAGGTTTATGGATGTGGTGAGGGAAGACATGCAGGTAGTTTTTTGAAAAGCAGATGTAAAGGACAGGGGTGTATGGAGAAGGATGATCGGCTGTGGCAACCCATAATGGGAGCAGCCGAAAGAAGAAGAAGGTTTTGATGTAAGATCATAACATTTATAAACTAATTTTATGAGAGACATTGTTATATAAATGTAAGAAAGTTCTTATAAAAAGCTTTGCCTTTGAGTCAGATGTAGTTTTTATTCATTTTTGTCAGCTGGTGCCACCTCCAGGATGAGCTGCAGGAACACTGTGAGTTTGTCCAGCAGGTCTGGACACAGTTTGAAGTGAATGAATGGAAAATAAATCAAAGCTCCACTTAGGATGAAGAGTGTGACATACAGGTACTCAAGCTGAGGTTTGTCAACGATGGGTGCTAGAACCAGGAACACGGATGCAAGCAGCACCAGGATAGGAATAATTATGGGTACCTGAGGAGACCATATAAAAAAATTCTTAACACACATTCTTAACACCGCAAGGAAAATGTTAAATTGTTGAATGCAAATAAAATCTCTTTGTAATCCATTACTACAGGGACAAAAAAAAAAAGTCATTCCAACATAAAAAATCTGGGTATTTAATAATTTTATGAAAATGTAATATAGAAAGATGGACAAGCAGTTAATAAAATTTGATTAGGACAATAACAAAACATATTAAACATATTAGATGTCTTAAATTTGTTGGAAATTGTCCAGGAAATGGACTTATGACCACACTGATGATGCTGATGGAGAGGTAGAATTGTCTAAAATTACACTGCACAGTTAAGCTGATTTTTATAGTTTCACGAATATCAATTTGCACTTTCATAAGAACAAGCTATTATTAAAAAGGTTGAAAGGTGTCCTGTGATAAAAAAGAGATAGTGAGTGAAAAGGGATTTTTACAAGACCAAATTTGGGACAAAATGGAGGTAAACTCCACCTCAATAAAAAAAATCTTAAAAAAACAACAATATATATAAATAAGAAAGAGGAGGTTAAAATTAGACAAACTAATCAAGCAATGAATTAAGAACACCTGGACACTACAGATGATAAAGACAGGGCAGAAACAAGACGCAAGCCATTACAAAAGTTCATGCCAGTGTAAACAAAATACATTTTTTGGGGGGGTGGCTACTGTGACATTGACAGGACAGGAAGCAGTGGCGGGCGGTCAGGGCCAGCAAAGCCTTCTCTGCTGGCCTTAACACTATCAGAAGCACTGACCTACATTTACAACCTAAATTCTAATATTTGTTCCATGAAATTGTATACATTTATTCCGAACAGTTTATTCTCTTCATTTTGTAGTGTTTCTCTTGGCTGCACTGCTTCCAGTACGTGTATGTGGATGTTGGATTTTTTTGTCCGATCAGATTTCAGCCTCTATGTGCTGCCATGTCAATGTAATCTGCCCAGGGCCTTCAAAGTCAATATTGCTGGCTTTTTACCATAGTCTCCTTAAAAATAGCTCTGTTTCTTTAACTAATCAGATTTCATATTCTACTCACTGTGCCAGCTAGCTGGCCCAGAATAGCGTCAGCATTTTTTTGTCCTGTGATTGGTTGGTCAAACGGAAACTGTTACAGCCAAGTTCGACTGGCAAAACATGTCTGTAGTGTGTAGACTGTAGTCTGCACACATTAATACATCTGAGTTTTTGAGACTTTTTTATGTCTACGGAGGAAGAGAAATGGATTTGGTCTCGGACATACTTAAAAATAAATTTTCAAGAAAAGCTAGACATCGTGAGGAGGTCCGCCAAACCCTGAAGCTAGCTAGCTTGTATCAGCCCAGGAAAGCGTTTGTTCGGCACTTGCAGACCAGTGATTACGAGCGGTACCACTGGATTACAGATTATGAGAATGCATCACTGGTGAGTCAGTTGTATTTTATTTATATTATTAATGTTTTTGTCATGTTATTAGACAAATATTGATTCTGTACTGCTCCAGATGATGTAGGTGGCGGTTGTAGTGTAGAGGTTTGGAGTTGTCTTAACTGGGTTTCTTGCTTTAGTAAAATGGTATTCACCCTCCATATGTGAAATGCCTCTCACTCTGTAATACCACGCTGTCAGGAATCCACCTGCCACGCCCCCCTCGGCAGATTCGGCAGCCAAACTCCGCTTCGGGTTTTATCCGGAAGCTCGCTGCGCCACGCTCCTCCGAGAGCCAAGGGGAAATCCCGGCTCGCTTCTCCGGCGAGATGACCGAGTGGGGGGGATTCCTACGGCGCGTCAGCAGGTACGGAACATGATGTGCAGTCATCCCAATTCCCCACCGAGCGGGCCAAGATCACCTTTTGCATTTCCCTCCTGTCTGCTCTCTCGCGTGAATGGAGGCAATTTTGGCTCATACGCTGAATTCATTAGACAACTCCTGGGGATGTCCGGGATGACAGCGGCAGATCTCCAAGTCTGCACCTACAGTTCCCCCGAGCGCGCCGCGCCATTTCAGAGTTCCCACAAGCGCGCCGCTCCGTTCCAGAGTGCCCACGAGCGCGCCGCTCCAATCCAGAGTTCCTACGAGCGCGCTGCTCTGTTCCAGAGTTCCGCCGAGGGCGCCGCTCAGCTCCAGTGTTCTGCCGAGGGCGCCGCTCAGCTCCAGTGTTCTGACATCATACCGACGCCTGTCCACGAAGAGGACGTCGTACAAGTTCCCCACAAGTTCCCCACAAGGTGACGTCTCGCCTCCAAGTTCCTCACAAAGCGACACAACGTCGTCGCCAAACCCCTCCGGATGTGCCGTCATACGTCCAAGTTCCCCACAAGGCGACGTCTCGCCTCCAAGTTCCCCACAAGGTGACGTCTCGCCTCCAAGTTTCCCACAAGGCCACGTCTCGCCTCTAAGTTCCCCACAAGGCGACATCTCGCCTCCAAGTTCCCCACAAGGCGACGTCACTCCTCCGAGTTCCTCTCCAGGTGATGTCACACCTCCGAGTTCCTCTACACGTGACGTCACGCCTCAGAGTTTCTCTACAGGCGACGTCACACCTCCCTCTGACGGCGACGTCTCGCCTCCGAGTCCTTCTGACGGCGACGTCTCACATGCCAGTCCCTCTGACGGCGACGTCTCGCCTCCGAGTTCCCCACAAGGTGACGTCTCGCCTCCAAGTTCCCCACAAGGCGACGACTCGCCTCCAAGTTCCCCAGAAGGCGACGTCTCGCCTCCATGTCCCCCCGGAGACGTCATCGCACCTCAATACTCCTCCCACAGCTACGAAGCACTTAATCTCCTCCGAGGACGTCGCTCAGCCACTGATCTCCGCCGAGGACGTCGCTCAGCCTCCGGTTTTCACCAAGGGCGTTGCTCGGTTCCAGACTTTCACAGAGGGTATCGCTCCATTTCAGATCTCCGCAGGGGACATCGCTCCGCCTCGGGTCCTCCCCGACCATCCCCGGTCTCTTGGTGGTGTGTTCCAGGCCTCCTCCTTCGACCCTGGGTGGTTGGCGGGGCCTTCCTCTGAGTGCCCTGGCCCGCCTGTTGTGGGTGGTTTTGGGGCATCACGTGCCGCCCCTGGAGGGGGGGTAATGTCAGGAATCCACCTGCCACGCCCCCCTCGGCAGCTGTCACGCTGCCTCGTTCTGCCGCTCCCGGTATTAACGAGAGACAGGTGTCTCTCGTTACTGATTCCCCATAAAAGCCTCCGTTCCCATCTTACTCGTGTCGGACCTACTTTATGGCTACGGTGACCGACCTCACCCGAGAGACTGCCAGCATTCCCCGCTGGATCCGTGGATCACGCATCTCCCGTGGATTACTATCCTTCCGAGGATTCCTCAAGTTCCGTGGATTACCCCAGTTCCGAAGATTATACCAGCTTTACGGACTCAACCCGCGTTACGGTTCATGACTCTCCATGACTCTGTGCTGTGCTCTGTTTACATCTTTAAACATGATCGAGCTACTCCCGCTTCCGATTCGTGGTCCGTACCCTGACACACGCATTGTTATATTGTGTTTTTGTATAGTAATGATAGTTTCTATAATTGTGATGTGATAGTGGTGGTATTAAGAGGTGGATTAAGTCAAGTAAGTCCCCACTGAAGGCCCAGGTACCAAATGCACGGCCTGCCACTGACAGAAAGAGACTCTGTTTTCATAACAGGGTATTAAATACAGGTGATGATCATTTTGTTACCAATGTTTTGTACAAAAATTACACTATAGGTATCTTTATTATTATTTGCACATCATTATAAAGAAATCAAGAATTCTAGTAAGCCACAATTTAAGGGAGACTTAAATATGTAAATCTCTCTCACCTTGTATGCACGTGGAAGATCCGTTTTTTTTATTTTTACATAGACCAGTCCTGATATCGCAAGTCCGTAAAAGATCCAGGATGTAAAGCTGAAGGCCAAATGGAATAGAATTACAAAATTAAATTGTTGATGCAATAAAACTGCTTACATTACATTGCATGCATAACCTAGATTACTCTCATTGCTCATTATAGACAGGTAGCTTTTATAATCTAATAAGTCATATGTTCATCATTAATCACATGATTTGCATGGTCGCAGCACTGTTGTATGCTTTTATTTATTGCACATTTATTGCACATAAAACTAATTTCATTATACAGAAGCGCTTTTAATCATTTTGATTTGGGTAAAGATTTTGTATCCTTTAAGTAAAACAATAATGAATGTATCAAAAATTTGTTATCCCGACCTGAAGTAGTTGATTATGCCCTGAAAGTCTCCAGGAATGAGCACGATGAAGGCAATGATGGTGGAAAAGATGAGAGCTGGAGATGGAGTGAGACGTTTCACATGGGCCATAGACAGGATGCTAGGCTTAAAGAATAAACCAAAATAAACACAATTCTCAAAAGAAATACATTTTAGGAAATAACATCTTAGGACAGACGATTACAGAGTTCTTAATACAAATACGAATTGAAAATCCAAATTGTAGTTTTAAACAATATAATTTATATATTAAAAGTTTCATTAATGCTTGTCAGGACACAGACATTTTGAAACTCCAATTCCCATCAAACACTGCAGCCTTCAAACATACTATACTTTTCACTTACTGCAGCATTCTCAGTCACCAAGTTACTGATTGAACACATCTGTGCTAAATTAGATACACACACACACACACACACACACACACACACACACACACTATTCAAAGAGACTTTATTTCAAACCACAAAGTATTTTAAAAACAAGAACTGTATTCTTGTTTTTATACTCCTGACATTAACAAGAATTATAATTCATTTTCAGGAACTCGAGCTGTGTCGCAACGCTTTGGGAACATGACCACCTTGTCCATGCTCTAAAATATGTGTAATCAGCCAAATTGGATGTGCGCCGTCACCGGCGGAGTGACGTCACGACCAGGAAGCTATAAAACGCACATGGAGTAAATGTTTGTTCACGAAGCGCTCTGTATATCTGTTATCGTTTGTCTATCATTTATCTCAAAAAGAAAATGAAAGCAACCAAGAAAGGCAAGCACACCTTTCGGCTGTGTGTTCCTCCACGCCCCGCTATTTTTTATAGGGGAGACACACAGCTTGTGTGTGGCATGCTTGGGAGTGGAGCACGCTAAGTCGGTTCTCGAGGGAGCCGACTGCGAGCACTGTGCTCATATGTCCCTGCATTCGTTCCGCTCCCATTGGTGCCCTTCCTCCTTGCGGTTCTGGCCCCGCTCTTGCTGAGGCTTAGCAGTGGCAGTTCTTGGGGGTTGCAGATGGACCTTGCAGAGGGTTTGTAGACGGGCTTTTCCCTATCTCCGACATCACCTGCTCGATCTAGCTCTCATGTGCAGGCCTCGGAAGCACGCCTTGGCTCATGAGCAGAAAGTCCCTTCTCTAGTAAGTTGGACAAGCGCTTTCTGCTACCGGTGCCGCAACATCCAAGTCGGGGTCTCTTGTTCTTTCCCAAACTGCACACTAAGGTGTCCAGGTCCTGGCCACCCCTTTAGCTATACTCTCAAGTCATAGGACTGAAAGAACAGGGTATGGAACAATGCCACAGGTTGAAGAGACGCTAGCCAGCAATCTCTCCCAGGGGGTCGCTTCATCCCTTAAGACCCCGACACTACCCACGAAGCCCCTTCGCAATACGTCAGCGCGCCCCTGTCAGGGATCCTGCACGGCGATCTGGGTCGAAGCCCTGGGAAATGACAGATCTGAGGACAGTCATTTTTTTAATAAGAGGGCTTTGACGAAAAAGTCCTGACACAGGACGTTCTGGGGCTCTGACCATGAAGGGGCGCCTTGCACCGCAATACTTTGTGCCCAGCCTGTCCTGGCTCCCTCAGGTACCTGGTCCATTGACACTGCAATGGAATGTGTTTCAGGGCATGGCCAGCCCCAGCAAGCATCCTCTTTGGTTTCCACCCGGTTTCATAGTGGTCCTGAAGAACTCGCCACCTCCTTGGAGGCTCCTAGGGCCACATCAGGGTGAAGCCCGGGCTCTAGGCACACCAGAGGTCAGTCTCGAGAGACCGATACCCTTAAGAGACTACCTGGCAGCCAGGAAAGCTCTGCCAGACGTGTTTCAGTTGGTCCTGTGCACTGTAGAGCGAGGCTATCTGATTAAATTCGCTTTGACAGGGTCCTTCCCACTCTGGTGGGAACCGAGCAGGCTCTGGTCATGGAACAGAAATTAAGCACTCTCCTGAGTAAGGAGGCCATCAAGGTGGTCCCTCCATCAGAATGAGAGTCCGGGTTCTACAGCTGGTACTTCATAGTTCCCAAAAAGGACGTTGGGTTGCGTCCTATTATGGATTTACATCAGCTGAACCAATCTGAAGCTCTGAAACTCACTCATAAGACTTTCAGAGGTTCAGGATGCTGACCATCAAGCAGGTTGTGTCTCAGATCAGGTCTAAAGGCAGATACTTCTGCATTCTCAACTATATCAACTACTGGTTGATATTAGCTCGATCAGAGCAGTTATCAGTCCGGCATCGAGATATTGTTATCGCTCACATGAAGGCTCTGGGGTGTCGGCTGAATGCCGGGAAGAGTGTGATTTTTCCATTACAGAGAACTACCTATCTTGGTGTCATATCGGATTCGACCACTATGTGCGTGCAGCTTTCCTCTGCCTGCATTGTGTCCATCCTTATGGCCATCAGGAAGGTCAGAGAAGGACAGCCTTTCACTGTCACGCAGTTCCAGAAACTGCTAGGGCTCATAGCAGCTGCATCCAATGTTGTTCCACTTGGCCTCCTGTACATGAGAACCCTTTCAGTGGTGGCTCAGGACCCATGTGTTCTCACAGAAGGGCTACCCCAGTATACGATCAAGGTCACATGGCAATGCCTACATGCCTTAGATGTTTATAGAGTTTCCGGGTTCCTGTCTAAGGGCCCCATGTTGGGAGTTCCTGTTCGTCGCGTCATGCTTACGATGGATGCATTCCTCACTGGGTGGGGAGCGGTCATGAGTGGCAGCTCCTCCCAAGGTCTATGGAGGTCCATCCTATACAAGATGGTGCACCGGATCCTCCTGTTGGCCCAAGAAAAGCTCCTCTCCTTGGGGTTGAGACCCGGGAAATGGCGGTTCCATCCTCACGTGGTGGAGCAGATTTGGGAGAATGGCATGGCAGTTCTGTAGAGAGTTCGCTGGAACCGAGTTCATCTCCTCCTGGTGACCACTCATTTCTGGAGTTTACTCCAGGTATGGCCAGTGCCTTTTTGTACCCTAGAACGGTTTACATCCCCAAGGTGCCCTCGGACGTCCGAAAGGTTACAGGCATTCTACCCTCCTCCGTTTCAGGGCCCAAACCAGAGAAGCTGAACCGGCTGTGCACTTATGTCCACAGGACGGGTCCCTGAAGAAAGTCCAATAAACTGCTTGTCTGCTACAGCCCTTCGAGGAGAGGCCTCCCTGATAATAAGCAGACATTGAGCAGATAGATCACTAATGCCATTGCATCCTCTTATGAGTCCTCTGGTCTCCCCGCTCCATTTGGGGTCAGAAAAAAAAACGTGGTCCTCTGGAGTGCCCCTCCAAGACATCTGCAATGCTGCGGGCTGGTCCACCTCACTGAACTTCATCCGGTTTTACAACCTGGCCCTCAGTGCCACTCCTGGCCCCTCTGTCCTTCAACCTAGCTGTGCCAATACACACTAGTCAGGAATTTGTCGGTCTGGCATGATTGGACACTCGTTCCCAAAGCGTTACGATGCAGCTCGAGTTCCTAAAAGGGAACATCTCTAGGTTACGTATGTAACCCTAGTTACCTGGGGAAACGAGACGCTTCGTCTTTATGCCACACCGCCAGCATCCCTGTAGCGCTTCCTTCTCCTTGACAGAAGCTGGTGCTGGCTTCACCTAATGTGCGTTTTATAGCTTCCTGGTCGTGACATCACCCCGCCGGTGATGCCGCACGTCCATTTTGGCTGATTACACACATTATTTCAGAAAGTGGAGAACGCGGTTGCATTCCCAAATCGTTGCGACACAGCGTCTAGTTCCCTCAAGGAACTAAGGATACATACGTAACCTAGAGACGTTTTAATTGCCAATTATAAACCTGTATTGTTTGTTTATAGACTGCTTGACCATGTTCGGTTTTTTATACCATGATCTGACAATGAGTTTCTTTTAAAATTTGGATTATTCTGCCTTCGATTGAATTAATACCATTTTACCTTTTTTTGGAGCCATCCGTGTTTCCATAACAAGACAACTTACCATGTGACCCTCTCGGGCAGCTACAAAGCAAATTCACCCCCCACCAAAAAACGTTCCGTTTAGTGTGCCAAAGGAAGATAATGCTGCTGCAATAGACATCACCCAGCCCAAACTGGCCAGCACCTTATTACTGTTCTCAGAAGCAAAATGTTGATCTTCAGTTCATACATTTTCAAGAATACTTACATTTTTTTGCTGTTTCATGTTTTGTTACATGCATTATCTTCAGTATGTGCAAACCTGTGATGACCTACCCCCAGGTAACTGCTACAGCACTTGACGTCATCATCTCTCTCTAGGAGTCAAGATGACCAGATAACTGATATTAACCAGCATGTAAAGGACTGTTGCCAGTGGGATGGAAATCATTAATGCCCGGGGAAGATTCACCTTTAACAAATATTAAAGAGATTAATACTGAGTAACTGATATCTCAGATACTGTCTCAATATTTTGTTTATCTTTGCTCCATTATCTTAAATACACAGCAGGATAGAACTTTATGATTAACATGCAAGGCACAGACTGACTAAGTAGCAGTAGTAATATTTAACAAACTAGTGGTAAAAAAATTTTTTTGTAAAAAAATAAATAAATAAAACACACAGAAACAAACAGTGAAATGTCCCTGTGCTGTTGTGTTAATACACTGTACTCTTGGAATGCTGCTTGTCCAAACAAAAGACCTATGATAACTGACATATATAAATTAATATAAACACACACTTTTAATATATTATGATTTCATACTGTTTTAAAAGGAAATGCTTTCATTTCAAAATTGTAAAAATATATTTCTTCATGTAAGGGCACATGCTACCATGCTACCATTTAACAGTGTCGTGGCAACAGCATTAAACCATCCCAATTACCAAAAATCTGTATGCCCACCAATGGGCAAAGCTATTTAGTAACATGTCTGGCTAATTATGTAAACAAATTTTTGCCTATATTTAAATGAGAATGTGTCTGAGTTCCAAACATTAAGAAGAAATTGATTACAATGATAGTGGCTTGTAACAAAATTATTTTATAGGGAAACTTATAGAATCAGAATCAGAATCAGAATCAGAATCAGGTTTATTGGCCAAGTGTGTTGACACACACAAGGAATTTGGTTCCAGCTGTTAGTGACTCTCAAAAGTACAGACATAAATAAACCTATACATGACAAAACAGACAAGACAAGACAAAAACAGACTATACAAGACAGGGTAACTAATTGTATTTTTCAGAATCAATGCAAAAATCTCTTGGGATCAATGCACTTTTAATACGGCAGGTTAATATGCTCCTTGTTTCAGCTGCTAGTAAAGACTTTTTTACGTTCTGGACTAATGCCACATTTGGGCCGCTAATGGAACATCCAGAAAGCAAAGTGTTCAACCATAGAAGTAAGGAATTGTAATATTGTACATAAAGATGAAATGTGCTTATTGAATTGAGACTTATGGAAGAGAAGGCAACTTTAACATCTACAAACATATTAATGGAATCATTAGAACAATTATTAGCTTTTACTAGCAATTACTATTTTATTTGCTGAGAAACATAATCTAATTAGGGTAGAAATTAAAATGCCTCATGGCATTCTCAGACTGCAGTCTGGAAGATGATTAATTTAAAAATGAATACCGAACTGATTTTAGTTACAAGTCACAAATTAATTGTCACAAATAAAAAAAAAATAATTGTGAGCAACATGGAATAATAACTTCAATATTGTACACAATGCATTCAGTGATTTATAGAATATCAGTGACATTTTGTTCAAAATTATGAGAATTACATTCCTTTTTATTGCGTTGGTTTTGATGTCAGTTCAAAAGTATGTTATGAGAGACATTGTTTTTATAAATGTAAGAAAGTTCTTATAAGAAGCTTTGCTTTTGAGTCAGATGAAGTGTTTATTCATTTTTGTCAGCTGGCGCCACCTCCAGGAAGAGCTGCAGGAACACTGTGAGTTTGTCCAGCAGGTCTGGACACAGTTTGAAGTGAATGAATGGAAAATAAATCAAAGCTCCACTTAGGATGATGAGTGTGACATACAGGTACTCAAGCTGAGGTTTGTCAACGATGGGTGCTAGAACCAGGAACATGCATGCAAGCAGCACCAGGATAGGAATAATTATGGGTACCTGAGGAGACCATATAAAAAAAGAATTCTTAATACACATACACATTATTTTTACATACTGCAAGGAAAATGTCAAATTGTTAAATGCAAGTAAAATCTTTATGTAATCCATTACTACAGGGACAAAAAAAACAAAAAACAAAGTAATTCCTACTTAAAAATCTGGGTATTTAATAAATGTATGAAAATGTAATATAATTTAGAAAATTGATCATTAATAGAAAGATGGACAAGCAGTTAATAAAATATAATTAGGACAATAACAAAACATATTAGATGTCTTAAATTTGTTGGAAATTTTCCAGGAAATGGACATATGACCACACTGATGATGCTGATGAAGAGGTAGAATTGTCTAAAATTACAGTTTTATAACTGCACAGTTAAGCTGATTTTTATAGTTTCATGAATATCAATTTGCACTTTCATAAGAGCAAGCAGTTATGAGAAAGGTTGAAAGGTGTCCTGTGATAAAAAAAAAAAAAAAGAGATAGTGAGTGAATAGGAATTTTCACAAGACAAATTGGGGACAAAATGGAGGTAAACTCCCCCTCAATATACATAATCTGTTAAAAAAAACAAAACATAAATTAGGAATTTTGTCATGAGACAAAGAAAAAGGAAGGTAATAAATAGACAAACTAATCAAGCAATGAAATAAGAACACCTGGACACAATAGGGAAAATACAGATGATAAAAACAGGGCAGAAACAAGACTCAAGTCAATACATGCCACTGTAAACAAAATCTTTTTTGGGGGGTGGCTACTGTGACATTGACAGTACAGGAAGAAACCAGGGCAGGCATAACAGGGTATTGAATATGGTTGATGATCATTTTGTAATGTTTTGTAGAAAAATTACACTATAGATATCTTTAGTATTATTTGCACTTCATTATAAAGAAATCAATAATTCTAGTAAGCCACAGTTTAAGGGAGACTTAAATATGTAAATCTCTCAACTTATATGCATGTGGAAGATCCATTTTTTTTTTTTTTACATAGACCAGTCCTGATATCGCAAGTCCATAAAAGAGATTAATACTGAGTAACTGATATCTCAGATACTGTCTCAATATTTTGCTTATCTTTGCTCCATCATCTTAAATACACAGCAGGATAGAACTTTGTGATGATCATGCAAGGCACAGACTGACTGAGTAGCACTAGTAATATTTAACAAACTAGTGCTAAACTAAACTAGTGTAAAAAAATAAAAAAGAAAACCCACAAACAAACAGAGTGATACAAACAGTGGAATGTCCCTGTGCTGTTGTTTATCAGCAAGTATCAGCACTACACTCTTGGAATGCTGCTTGTCCAAAAAAAGACCTACGATAACTAACATATATAAATGAATATAAACACACACTTTCAATATATAATGATTTCATACTGCTTTAAAAGGAAATGCTTTTATTTCAAAATTGTAAATATATATTTCTTCGTACAATGGCATGTGTTACTATTTAGCAATGCTAGAGCAGCAGAATTAAACTGTCTCAATTTTCCCAAAATCTCTATGCCTGTCAATGTACCCCAATGCTAATTAGCAAAATGTCTAAGTACATAGTTATGTTTTTCTGCCTAGATTTGAAGAAAAAAAAATAGACTATGACTAAGTTCTAAAAATTATTAAGACATGAATTACATTGAAAGTGGCTTCTAGAAAAAATATTTTTATAGGTAAACGTGTAGGTAATATTTGTATTTTATTTTAACCCCAATTCCAAAACTGTTGGGATACTGTGTAATATATATATATATATATATATATATATATAAGCTGAAAATATATACGTTTTGAGGGGGAAAAATGTATACATTTAAATTTGATAGCTGCAACAGATCTCAAAAAAGTTGGGCCATGGTCACGATTACCACTATGTAGCATCAAGTCTTCTGTCTGGGAACTGAGAAGACCAGTTGCTGAAATTTTGGGAGAGGAATGTTGTCCCATGCATGTCTGATGCAAGATTCTAGATGCTTAATCGTTCTGTAGGTCCTCTGTTGTTAATGATGTGTAAAATGAGAGGGAGGGCAGTGGAGTGTTGCGGTTGCAGGGAGAAGAGGTGGAGAAGGTGGAGGAGTTCAGGAACCTCGGGTCAACAGTGCAAATTAATGAAGAGTGTGTTAGAGAAGTGAAGAAAAGCGTGCAGGCAGGGTGGAGTGGGTGAAGAAGAGTGGCAGGAGTGATTTGTGATAGAAGGGTATCTTTTGTGGTGACCCCAGTACTCTTCCAGATGGTGACCTCTTCTCTCAGCCTGACTTCCACTACTCTTTCCCATAACTTCATGGTGTGACTGATCAACTTTATTCCCCTGTAGTTACTGCAGGTCTGCACATCTCCCTTCTTTTTAAAAACCGGTACCAGCACACTCCTCAGGCATCCTCTCACCTTCCAAACTCCTCTGAAACAATCTTATTAAAAACTCCACTGCCATCGCTCCTTAACATCTCCATGCTTCTGAGATGTATGAGATGTATGTCATCGGGTCCTACCGACTTTACACTCTTCATCCTCTTAATCGCTGCTCTCACTTTCTCCTTACTAATCCACTTAGTCATTCCACCACCACGTCTCTCTGTCTTCCTTTCTCTTTCCAGATGTCACACTAAGTATCTTTCTAGCTGTCTCCCTTATCACTTCTGCAGTAGTTGCCCAATCATCCAGCACCTCTTCACCACCACCGAGCCCCTGTCTGGCCTCTTCCCTGAATCTCGCACTACAGTCTTGTCACTTCAGTTTCCACCATCTTATTCTTCTTTCAGTCCTCACTCTCCTCCTCTTCTTCTTCACCTCCAAAACCATCCAACAGACCACCATCCGATGCTGTCTAGCTACACTGTGACCTGTAAACACCTTACAGTCTCCAATATCGTTCAGGTTGCATCTCCTACATAGAACATAGTCCACCTGTGTGCACCTTCCTCCACTCTTATGTCTTTAAATTAGTGATATGAAAGCTTATAGTGGCTGCTTGTTGTTAGAGTGCATGGGAGATTTCTCCTTTGAACAAATTCACTGTTATAAATGGGTTATAAATAGCAGCATTTGAGTATGCAAGGTAAAGCAATTTGTAAATTTGTAAATTAACATTTGTGGCAAGTTGACAACTATTCTTAAAAAACCTATATAAAATAAAATACAACACTGTTTTGAAAATAATACGTTTTAATAACTAATTGAAATGAATAAATAATCAATAAAAAAACACAGATATTTTGTTTATTTGTGAAGATCTGGAATCTAGAATATATAATCAATTGCATTTTGTATAATAATTAAATGATGTATGCATACATAAACATACAAACATTGAAAACAAGCATTTGAACGTAATAGAAAGTCGCAGTAAATCATTTTGGAAACAGATAATTTAAGATAAGTTCATTGACCCTTACATGATAATAATTGATGCGACTGTGCAAATGAGCGAATAAAAAAATAAAAAAATAAATTAAAAAAAAAAAGAAAAGTATACCGATGATTGATTTTTTTGCGTGAACGCCCCGTGCCGCCCCCCGGGAAGATGCCCTTCGCCTCTGCCTAAATCGGCCACTGCCAAACGCCATTCAAAACAAGTGTAAAGCAGAGCACGTGCTCTACCCTGATTAGTGGCTCCTTCGTTTTAGACCAGTTTAGTTTTTATCCGTTCATAAATAAAAAGGAACGACTGATTTTGCGAAATGTAGTTGAATAAATAGTAAGATATATGACTTTGAAATGTAGTGAAGTTAAAAAAAAAATTCTCCCCGAATGGAAATACTTGAGTAAAGTAAAAAAAAAAAAAAAAAACTACTTAAGTACGGTATGGCGGATTTTGGTGCTTGATTTGAGACTTGGTGCATCAGTAATACAAATGTTTAATTATTAAAAATAATTTTTCCAGTGGAGTTTATTTTTCTTTATATCTGAGTAAAGAAAGAACATCATGAATAAATGTGTGTGGCGTTGAAGGTTTTAATTTCGCCTCTTTTATATTAAATATAATAGAATCAGAAAATTGAGACAAAAATGTTAACAGCTATTAGATTGATGTCAGGGTCTGGACATTTTTTGGGTTCGTTTTTGCTTTAGCCACCAGATGCCGCCACTGGGCCCTTATCCCCTACTCCCTTATCCCCTACTTCCTAGCCCCTATTCCCTACCCCCTAACTGTTTAATGTCTCCCACCTGCTCCTTGTTAGTGTTTTCTATTTAAGTTGCCCCTTTTGCCTTGGTCTTTGTTGGTTCATCATATTTGTCATTATTTTTGTTGCGGTTTTGTCGGCCTGATAGTTGCGGTTGAATCTGGATGTATGTGGGTTTGTTTGTGCTGTTTAGTGAGTGTCTTTCTATTTTGTTTGATTTCCTGTCTTCCCGAGTCTTCTGTTTTCCCTATTCTTCCATCTTCCCAAGTCTCCTGGCTTCTGTTTTCCCTAGTACCCTGGCTTCTCCTGTCTTCCCAGTTTTCCCTAGCCTTCTGGTTTCTCCTGACTTCCCCTGTCTTCCCGAGTCTTCTCTCTACTCTAGTTCCCTGGCTTCTGTTTTTCCTATTCTCTTGGGTCCTCTGTCTTCTCCAGTCTTCCCTAGTCTCCTTGCTTTTCCGTTCTCCTGCGTTTTCCCAAGCCTCTGGTGTTCTTGAATCTCTTGGTTTCTTTGTTCTGTTTTGTCATTACTTATTTGTATTTTGTCCAACTTATTGTTTTCATCAAAGAAACATGCCATTGCACATCTCACAATTGTCACCCACTCTTGCACCTGACAATTGATATAAAAAGTCAGACTCTGACTGACTGAGGGGACATAAAAATTCCTGATTATAGTGCCTGCCAACAGAGCTACAGCAATAATTGACCCTACCTCCCATTTCAGCTTCAGCCTTTTTGCTCATTGCTTGCATGGTGTGAGTAAAAAATAAGCTTAATACATTTTGCACATGAGCAGTGAATGCACTGAATGCAGAGTATTTTAGTTTAAATGTAAACATTTGATCTACATTTGGTCTACATCACTGTTCCGGTCTACAACGTACTGTTCTGGAACCGAGGTGGTGAATGAACTTCCCCTAGATGTCCGAACAGCGGCGTCCCTGGCTATCTTTAAGTGACAGTTGAAGACCTACTTCTTTCTAAAACACTTAAACTAACACTTTCTTTTTGCTTTGTAAAATAGTAATAATAAAATCCTCTCAACAGAGTTGTAGGCTGATTTATATTAAGTTTGTAATCTAGTGTACCAGTATTGATTAATTCATTGCTAGAGACTCAAAGAACTTTTGTTTGTCGCTCTGGATAAGGATAAGTCTGCTGCTGCTTCTTTCGGCTGCTCCCGTTAGGGGTCACCACAGCGGCTCATTCGTCTCCATGCTACTGTCCTCTACATCTGCCTTTTTCAAACCAACTACCTGCATGTCTTCCTTCACCACATCCATGAACCTCCTTCCTCTTTTCCTCTTTCCCGGTGGCTCCATTCTCAGCATTCTACTACTGATATACCACATGTCCCTCCTCTGCAAATGTCCAAACCATCTCAATCAGGCATCTCTCACTTTGTCCTAAAAACGTCCTACATGTGCTTAACCTCCATTAAACTTGTTCCTAATCCTGTCCATCAGGCGTCTGCTAAATGCCGCAAATATAAATCACTGTGCAGAAGTCTTAGCCATGCTCATATTCATTAAACTGTGAGTGCCATATTGAAATTAATACTGTAACTAATATTTAAGATACAGTATGAAGACCAAACTTTATTTATAAATGTAGAGAGAAGGCACCATTAAAGTTACAAGTAAAAGGATTATGAGAGCAATCATTAGTTTTTACTAGCAATTACTATGTTACTTACTTAAGGAACACAATTTGATTAGTGTATAAAAGTAGGATGCCTCATGGCAAAATAATTTTAGTTGCAAATTAGTTCACAAATGGTCAAATTGTACAAAATATATTTGTGAGCAACAAGGAAAAATGACCACTTTTGTACACTATGGAATTGGTAATCTATAGAGTGTAGACCTTTAAAGAGTGTAGTCCAAAATTAAGAGAAGTAAAGTGTCTGTTAATAGTTTGTAAACACATAGTCTTTCATGATTCTTGAAAGACGCATGCACTTTCTCTTTGTTTATATGCTGCAAACTACATAGTTTGACAGTTTGAAGATTTACTTTGACCCATCAAATATATAAATGCACAAATGTATGGAAAAAACTGTATGCATGTATGTGTGCAAAGCTTTTTACATTGAAAAAACCTCCCATAGCATGAATAATAGCTTTAAACACTCCTGGTATCCAGACACAGTTAGTTTCTCCAATAAATTCAGCAGTAATACTTTGCCATTCCTCTTGCAAAACTTTCCAAAGGTGTTCTTCACTAGTTTGATATTTGACCTTTCAATAGTTCAATATACAGGCATATCATTGCATTATAGATAACACTCCAGCCAACGGTCTCTTAAAAATGCTTATAGAGCTTGGACATATGATTTGGGTCATTGTCTTGTTGTATGGTGAAGTTGGTTCAAAATGTGCTAGGATTCAAATGATGAAAAAGAGTCTAAAAAGCTCTGCATCTAAATCAGATGAAGTGTTTAGAGATTTTTGTCAGCTGGTGCCACCTCCAGGAAGAGCTGCAGAAACACTGTGAGTTTGTCCAGCAGGTGTGGACACAGTTTGAAGTGAATGAATGGAAAATAAATGAAAGCTCCACTTAGGATGAAGAGTGTGACATACAGGTACTCAAGCTGAGGCTTGTCAACGATGGGTGCTAGAACCAGGAACACGGATGCAAGCAGCACCAGCAAAAGTATAATTTTGGGTACCTGAGGAGACCATATATAAATGGAAGACACATACACATTATTTTCACATACTTTAAGGAAAATGTTAAATGAATGCTAACAAATTACAAATTACTCTTGATCCACAAGAATGTTAACATTGTCTTGTTTCCCTGGAGTGTAAATATGAAATTGAATGCAAGTAAAATATTACTACAGCACAAAAATCAGGTAGTCACAAATTTACAAAAATGTAGTATAATAATAATAATAAAAATTATATGTTTAATAGATATAAAATTAGATAAGTAGCAAAAAAATCCAATTAGGGCAATAACTTCCAAGAATTGGACTGCTGATGCAGAAGGAGAGAAAGAAGTATCTGAAGATCATATATGGTACAATGGGTACCTTTATTATTAGGTGTACATCATTTAAAAGGAATAAAAAGAAATCTATTGAGCCACAGTTTAAGAGAGACTATAAATATGTATATGTAATGTGCAATAATGTATATTGAATACCTAAATCTCTCTTACCTTGTATGCACTAGGAAGATCTGATTTTTTTATTTTTAGATAGACCAGTCCTGATATCGCAAGTCCAATAAAGATCCAGGATGTAAAACTGAAGGCCAAATAGAATGGAATTACAGGAGGAAATTTCATGCAATAAAACTGGTTACATAAAGTTGCATGTATCACCTATATTTAAAATATATATATTGTGTAATATAGATATTTCAAAAATATAGGTTTCAGCTAATTGATTTGATATTGCTGTAAGTTATTATTACTCAACTCTTATTATGCATAGACAGATCTTTAATCACTTGATCTGCACAGTCGCAGCACTGTTGTATGTTTTTATTTATTGCAATTCTTAATATATTATACAGTTTTTATGATATATTAATTTTTTTATTATATTTGTCATTATCGTATTTTCCTGACTATAAGCCGTTACGTTTTTCCCACGTTTTGAACCCCGCGGCTTAAACAACGAAGCAGCTAATATATGGATTTTTCCTGGGTTTTCCCGGTTTCACAAGCTTCAAGACAAAAAAACTGAGCCCCAAAACATTAGACCAATGAAACTGCCGAACGGGTTCAGGTGAACCAATGAAATTCTTTATAATAAATCAGATGCGCTCCCACTCAATCGGGCCGCACCACATCATAAATATGGATGAGGTTCCTCTGACGTTTGACCTGCCGCTCACTTGGACTGTCAACAGGAAATGCGAATCATTCGTCACGCTGAAAACAACCGGGCACTTCACCTGTGTTCTGAGCTGCACGGCATCGGGAGAAAAGATTCACCGATGGTGATTTTTAAACGCACGACGATGCCAAAAGAAAAACTCTCGAAAGAAATAGTTGTGAAAGGAAGGAGGAAGACAGTGAACAATGACTTTCTTGGTAGGCTACTGTTTAGATACAAGCCGTGTAACAGACACTGTCTTTCGTTAAAGCCTGTGTAAAGTTTTAGTTTTACACATTCTTTTCAGTGTAGGCACCTGCGGCTTATAGACAGGTGTGGCTTATTTATGTTCAAAATAAAAATCTTTGTCAAATTCAGTGGGTGCGGCTTATATTTGGGTGCGCTTAATAGTCCGGAAATTACGGTATTTAAAAGCGCTTTTAAGCATTGGGATCTGCATGAATTATACGCTATATAATACATTTTGTATCCATTAATGAAAACAATAATGAATATATCCAAAATGTGTTATCCAGACCTGAAGTAGTTGATTACGCTCCGAAAGTCTCCAGGAATGAGCACAATGAAGGCAATGATGGTGGAAAAGATGAGAGCTGGAGATGGAGTGAGGCGTTTCACATGGGCCATAGACAGGATGCTAGGCTAAAAGAATAAACCAAAATAAAATAATTCTCCAAGGAAATACAATTTAGGAAATAACATCTTAGGACAGATGATTATAGTTTTCTTAATACAAATACAAATCAAAGAGCTAATTGGAGTTTGAAACATTATAACTGTAAATATTAAAGGCTTTATTAATGCTTATGTCAGGACACAGCCATCTAGCAACTTCACTTCCCATCAAACACTGCGTCCTTTAAGCATGGCCACCACAGGCAATACTTTAAACTTTCTGCAGCATTCTCAGCACCGTTACTGATTGAACACATCAGTGCTAAATTAGACACACACACTATTTATAGAGACTTTATTTCAAACCGTTCAGTTCTTGTTTTTCTACACCTGACATAAGCATTATAATTTTGATTGCCAATTATCAACCTGTATTGTTTGTTTATAGACTGCTCGACGCTGTTCTGATTGTTTGACCATGAGTTTCTTTTACAGTTTGTAGTATTCTGCCTTGGATTTAATGAATACTGCCTTACCTTTGTTTGTAGCCATCTGTGTTTCCATAACAGGACAACTTACCATGTGACCCTCTCGAGCAGCTGCAAAGCAAATTCGTCCCCCACCAAAAAATGATCCGTTCAGTGTGCCAAAGGAAGATAATGCTGCTGCAATAGACATCACCCATCCCCAACTGCCCAGCACCTTATTACTGTTCTCAGAGACAAGATGTTGATCTTTAGTGGGTCATTTTTTTTGTAAATACATGAATACATGTTTACATGTATTACATGAATACATGTTTCATACATAGTCTTCACTGAGTGCAAACATGTGATGACCTACCCCCAGGTAACTGCTACAGCACTGGACATCATAATCTCTCTAGGAGTCAAGATGACCAGATAACTGATATTGACCAGCAAGTAGAGGAGTGTTACCAATGGAATGGCAAACATTAACGCCCGGGGAAGATTTACCTTTCACAAATAGATATAGAAAATTCAGTAAATGTATTTATTTATTTGTATTTCCAAATCTCATAAAAAAGCATTCCTAATAATAGATTAAATAGATTTCTGTTTCCTGTATAGGATGTAAATGCTATATTTTGAAAGGGTGCATATTTAAGATATTTAGTTATATAATAACATACATAATATATTTGACACAATATATAACAAGATATATTGTGTCAACTACGTTTTGTATATCATATCAATAGAAAATCTCATGGAACCTACCTCTGGCTTTTTCACTTCTTCAAGAACAAAGGCTAAATTTGCCCATCCTGAGAAAGACCAGAGTCCCTGATATAGAGCCATTACAATTGTACCGAGTTCCAAAGTTGTGCCTTCAAAGGCAGTGTCTGGATTTCCAAGGTTTCCCAGACCATTCTGGGCCATGGTAACTATTCCACCAATAGCGACCACCATCAGTCCCACAACTTTGGCCACCAGGAAAATAACCTGAATGGCCATAGCGACGCGAACATTCATCATATTGACAGCAGCCACCACAAAAATGCACACCACTGCTATAAATTTCACCACCAATGTAGGTGGCATGCAGCCTGGATAAAACGGAGCAACAGCATACTGAGCAAAACTTAAGGCAACAGCCACAATACCTGCTGGCTTCACCACAATTATGAAAGTGAATGCCACAAAGAATGCAGGTAAGGGTCCATAGATTCTTAGGACATAGATAAATTCACCTCCAGATTCTCTGAACATGGTGCCGAGCTCTGCATAAGTGAGCGCAGTACAAAGAGTCACCAAGCCACAAACAGCCCAGATGATCAAGCTCGCTCCAGGGCTTCCAACATTGGACATCACAAACTGAGGAGACATGAAGATCCCCGATCCTATCATAGTGCCCGCGACCAGAGATACGGCACTAATTAACCCTACCTCCCGCTTCAGCTTCAGTCCCTGGTTGCTTGTCATGTTGTCGTAGTTCAAGTGAAAATGAGCTTAACACATCTTGAAGTAGAAGATATGAATCATAGGTAATAAGAAACTAAGTGCAAATTAAACATTAACATTTAAGGCAACTTAGTATATTGTACAGAGACTTTGACTGTCAACCTAGAATTGTGTTAATGTATGTTAAATTTGTCTGCATAGTTTCCAGTTAAAGTCTGCGGTTAAATTGCAGGAAAGTAAAGTGAAATGCGTTTATTATTATTATTATTATTATTATTATTATTATTATTATTATTATT
>JAAIIK010000016.1:7234004-7255510 GCA_014706435.1 Silurus glanis | reverse complement strand
TTATTATTATTATTATTATTATTATTATTATTATTATTATTATTATTATTATTATTATTTCAAGGACTTAAAGTATCAGTTCTTCCAGATTAAATATAAGATAGCAGTTAGTGTTTTGATATTATTTTAGTTCTTCAAAAATTAAGAAATGTACAGTAAACCTAAGGTCTTGCCACTTCAATGTATTAAGAATTTTTTGGCCTAGCCTTTTGGAAAATTTCGCCAAGAATTCAAGAAATATAAGAAATATATATATTTTTTTCAGGGAGCATTAATCAACTACTTATTGCAAAAAATGTAATTAGTTCCATTTCAGTGAACTTATGCAATAACACAAACTGAATCATACTGTTTCCACATGTTTATTTGTTTGGAAAAATATGGCCAAAGCTCAACCAATAGGATAAAGAATTTAAGCCCATTTCCTCAAACGTATGAAACAGTTATGTTTATCTCAATAAAGTATAAAGAGTATCAAGTAGGTTGCTTGCTCTAGCATTTAAGTGCTTTTGGAAAAATTATAAAATGTATACAATTATAACAGATATAAGATTGCAATAAAAAGTTAGTCTGTAACTGACTGTTGGTAAAACATCGCTTTGGGAAAATTAAGGGGGCTAAATAAATAAAGCTTTGCTTCACAGTATGACAGTATCACAGTATGTTTTACACATTTTTGTCAGCTGGTGCCACCTCCAAGAAGAGCTGCAGGAAAACCGTGAGTTTGTCCAGCAGGTGTGGACACAGTTTATAGTGAATGAATGGAATATAAATCAAAGCTCCACTTAGGATGAAGATTGTAACATACAGGTACTCAAGCTGAGGTTTGTCAACGATGGGTGCAAGAACCAGGAACACAGATGCCAGCAGCACCAAGATAGGTATAAATATGGGTACCTGAGGAGACCATATCAGAGTGATCAATAAAGTATTCTAAAGAAATAAAGACAAAGTTGAATAATTTTTTCTTGGGTAAATTAAAGCTTGTGCCATGGCACAGTGTGCATGTTTACACTATTACAATTTAATCAGCAGATGAAGTATCCATATCTGTAATGTTTAGCACTCATGTAAAGCTCTTACCGTGTATGTACGAGGAAGTTCAGGAAATTTTATTTTTAGGTACAGTAACCCTGCTATCGTAACTCCATAGAAGAACCAAGCTGTAAAGCTGAAGGTTAAATTTAGTAAAATTAGAGAAACAATAGAGATAATATCTTGCATTAAAATTAGTCATCACATGCAAACCTGAATTATCTAAATATCCATACAGCACATGCTTCAAATACATGAATTAAGGCCAAAAGATTTCAGTTTGCTCTACTGTTCACATTTATAATAACTGCTATCATGTACTGTATAGATAACTCCTATCACTTACATTTACTTTACACAACAGCAATAATGTTGTATGCATATAGTTTAGTATATGATGTAATTGGATTAACAGGCTGTATAAAAAAAAACATTTTTTAAAACACTCCTTGCCCAATCTCTATTTGAATAATAATTATATTTTGAGTTTGTAGAAACAGTCAAGCTGCAGGTTGCATGTTATCCAGACCTGAAGAAATTGACTATGCCCTGAAAATCTCCAGGAATGAGCACAATGAGGGAGATGATGGTGGTAAAGATGAGAGCTGGAGCAGGAGTAAGGCGCCGCACATGGGCCATGGCCAAGATGTTAGGCTGGAAGAGCAAAAAAGATTTTTATTGAATATTTAAAATTTGGGGGTCTGCCTTTATTCATGCAACAATTACTACATAATACAATACCAAAATAAAAATTTTCATAAACAAAAATAATACATGAACATCCCAAATTTGAATTTTCTTTATCCCATGAGCACTTTCTATCTACAAATTTCGAAGGTAGGTGAATTTGCTTCTCTAATTTCCTCAGGGGGTGTAAATGGGTGTATGTGTTTGCACATGCATGCACAAACATGGTGCCCTTTGATAGAGTGGCATCTCATCCATTATGTCTTCCCACCTAATGCCAGAATTCCTGGGACTGGCTGAACCATCATGACTCTGACCCTGATAAGCAGTGTTTAAAGATAAATGAAATGAAATGAATAAAAACTAGAACTTAGAAACTTGTAAAAACAGAAATACATATGTAGATTTGGCTAAGCATTCTAAAGAGTGAGAACTGTATTATCAAATGTAACAAAAAGGTAACAAAGAGTTTGCCAGCTGAAAAAGAGGCTGCTGTATTTAAGGCTGCTGTGTGCTTGTGTGTACAGTATATACAGGTGCTTCCCAATACATTAGAATGGTGTGGAAAAGTTAATTTATTTCAGTAATTCAACTCAAATTTTGAAACTTGTGTATTAAATAAATTCAGTGCACATAGACTGAAGTAGTTTAGGTCTTTGGTTCATTTAATTGTGATGATTTTGGCTCACATTTAACAAAAACCCACCAATTCACTCTCAAAAAATTAGAATACGGTGACATGCCAATCAGCTAATCACTACAAAACACCAGTAAAGGTTTCCTGAGCCTTTAAAATGGTCTCTCAGTTTGGTTCACTGGGCTACACAATCATGGGGAAGACTGCTGAACTGACAGTTGTCCAGAAGACAATCATTGGCACCCTTCACAAGGAGAGTAAGCCACAAACATTAATTGGCAAAGAAGCTGGCTGTTAACAGAGTGCAGTATCCAAGCATGTTAACAGAAATTTGAGTGGAAGGAAAAAGTGTGAAAAAAGATGCACAACCAACTGGGAGAACTCTAGCCTTTAGGGGCTTGTCAAGCAAAATCGATTCAAGAATTTGGGTCAACTTCACAAGGAATGGACTAAGGCTGGGGTCAAGGCATTAAGAGCCACCACACACAGACATGTCAAGGAATTCGGCTACAGTTGTCGTACTTCTCTTATTTAGCCACTCCTTAACCACAGACAATGTCAGAGGCGTCTTAACTGGGCTAAAGAGAAGAAGAACTGGACTGTTGCCCAGTGGTCCAAAGTCCTCTTTTCAGATAAGAGCAAGTTTTGTATTTCATCTGGAAACCAAGCTCATAGAGTCTGGAAGAAGGGTGGAGAAGCTCATAGCCCAAGTTGCTTGAAGTCCAGTGTTAAGTTTCCACAGTCTGTGATGATTTGGGGTGCAAAGTCATCTGCTGGTGTTGATCCACTGTGTCTTTTTTAAAAACCAAAGTCACTGCACCCGTTTACAAATAAATTCTAGAGCTGTTCATGCTTCCTTCTGCTACCAGATTTTTAAATATGCTGATTTCATTTTCACCTGCCCACACCGCCAAAAGCATCAAAAGTTGGTTAAATGACCATAGTGTTGGTGTACTTGATTGGCCAGCAAACTCACCAGTCCTAAACCCCATAAAGAATCTATGAGGTGTTGTCAAAAGGAAAATGAGAAACAAGATACCCAAAAATGCAGATGAGCTGAAGGCCACTTTCAAAGAAACCTGAGCTTCCATACCACCTCAGCAGTGCCACAGACTGATCACCTCCATGCCATGCCGAATTAAGGCAGTAATTGAAGCAAAAGGAGCCCCTACCAAGTATTGAGTACATATACTGTAAATGAACATACTTTCCAGAAGGCCAACAATTCACTAAAAATGCTTTTTTGATTGGTCTTATGAAGTATTCTAATTTGTTGAGATTGGTGGGTTTTTGTTAAATGTGAGCCAAAATCATCACAATTAAAAAAACAACAAAGACTTAAACTACTTTAGTCTGTGTGCATTGAATTTATTTCATAAACGAGTTTCACAATTTGAGTTGAATTACTGAAATAAATGAACTTTTCTAAGACATTCTAATTTATTGAGATGCACCTGTATGTGTGTGTGTGTGTGTGTGTGTGTGTGTGTGTGTGTGTGTGTGTGTATGTATGTGTTGTCCTTACCATATGACCTTCTCGGGCAGCTACGAAGCAAACCCGCCCTCCACTGAAGAATGATCCATTCAGAGAGCCAAGGGATGACAGTGCTGCTGCAATAGACATCACCCAGCCCCAACTGCCCATGACCTTATTGCTTGTTTTCAGAGACACAACATTGTTCATCCACTGACCAACAATACTCAGTTTGCCATGGCATTTGTCTTAATAAAATAAAAAGAAAAAATAATAATAATAATAAAAAGAAAAAAACACTTACCCCCAAGTAACTGCCACAGCACTGGAGGCCATCATCTCTCTTGGAGTCATGGCAGCCAGATAGCTGACATTGACCAGCAGGTAGAGGATTGTTACCATTGGGATGGCAATCATTAACGCACGAGGGAGATTTACCTTTCACAAATAGATATAATGTAGGAATCAGTAAATATTTTACTGACATTTACATATTTTACAATAATCACTAACTGACTACTAGATGCTCTTTGAAAAGGTAACTGTTTCCTTGCATGATTGCATAAAATTTTTCTGCAGACAATTGGAGATGTATATTTGTTACATAAAACAGATCCTTTAATACAAAATATTTTACATCTCACCTCTGAATTTTTCACCTCATCAGTCACACAATTTAGATTAGACCATCCTGCGAAAGACCAAAGTCCCTGATACACAGCCATTCCAATGGGACTGAGTCTCAAATGTGTGCCCTCAAAGGCAGTATACAACTTTCCAAAGCTTTCGAAGCCACTCTGGAAAATGGCCACTATTCCGCCTATCACAATTGCTATAAGAGCCAAAACTTTGGCCACCAGGAAAATAACCTGAATGGCCATGGCGAAGCGAACATTCAGTATATTGACAGTAGCCACCACCAAAATGCACACCACTGCTATACATTTTACCACCAATGTAGGTGCCATGCAGCCTGGATAAAAAGAAGCAACTGCATACTGAGCAAAACTTAGAGCCATGACTGAGATACCTGCTGGCTTCAACACATTTATAAAGGTAAATGCCACAAAGAATGCAGGTAAGGGTCCATAGATTCTCAGGACATAGATGAATTCTCCTCCGGATTCTCTGAAGATAGTGCCGAGCTCTGCATAAGTGAGCGCAGCACATAAAGTTACCAGGCCACACATAGACCAGATGATCAAGCTCGCTCCAGGGCTTCCAACATTGTACATCACAAACTGAGGAGACATGAAGATCCCCGATCCTATCATAGTGCCTGCGACCAGAGATACGGCACTAATTAACCCTACCTCCCGCTTCAGCTTTAACCTTTTATACTCTCTACTTTTCATGATGTGAAAATCAGCTTATCAAATTTTGGAATGAAAGGAGGAAAAGAAAATGAATGGATAATAAAGCACTAAGTCCAATGCCTTTTGCTTAAATATTAACATTTATAGTGTGAAAAAAGAACTATGAAAAAAACACATTAGGGCTATTTAGGGCACCAAGGGTGAACATAGAGAGAACATTCTTTCTCATAATTGCAAATCATTCAAATAAATTAGATTCTGTTTAGCATTTAGTACTGGTCGGGATAATTGAAATATATATATATCATGTCAACATATTTAAATTCAGTAGCGTTTATACAAGGTAACATCTTTGCACAAAGCAACTTTACAGAAATATGTATGTAACCTTGTGAAAAGTTTTAAGGCAAGTGTTTTGCATTTCACAATCATCAAGCACCAAGTTCAACTAAGAAAAAAATATTTAGTTGAAGTCTTGCAGAAATCTGTGGAAGCTGTATGTTCAATATCGAAGAAATTGTTGAGCAAGTTATGTTGCAGTTGGAAAGTTGTTTGTAGACAGCAAATCAGAAGCTGGTGGCATGTCTTATGTAATGGCCCTCATTCATTCAAGTTGTATACAGTCAAATCTGATCATGTAAAACATTCAAATGTGTATGTGTTTGCAAATTCTGAGTTCATTGGTTTCGTCTTTGGTACAATTGCATGATGAAATAATCAATGATTATAGCAAGAAAAGGAAGTACAAGAAAATTAAAGACAAGCAAGGAAAGTAAAGTATGATCTGTGCAATGGAAATCCCACACTACAATATAGATAAAGGTGTTTGGTGGGGTTTTTTTCTAATTTGGAAGAATCCTTGGCATAAAGATCTTTTTCACAGACTTCATCACACTTCTCAGTATTACTTCCACTGTCTTTTGTTATGAATTTTCAGTTTAATTAACACTTTAAGAACAAACTGATACAGATGCTAGAGTTCAAAAAAGGACCTGTCTGCCATGCTGATAATATTCTGAATTTTTAATGCAATGTGCAAGGAACATGTGTTTGGTATTATGCAAGGTTTTGTAAGGCTTCATACATGAGGACTGCTCTGAATATCAAATGTCAGTTGGCAGTAGCTTCTAAAGTAAAGTGCTCTGTTATATTATTAATGCTGCTCATGTTCAGCTCAGCCCAACCAAGATCAAAGCAAACATAGGTATACCAGTGCCAAAATGGTCCTGACTCATCTCAAACCCGAAGGGTAGAAGCAAACAATAGTTTCCATATCACACAGTATGATGACCTTAGAATGTTCAGAATGTATTTTTGCGATAGCATGGTCCAGTAAATGATTTTAAACCTCCCTTCTGGGATTTGACCAAAGTTTTTTTTAATGATACTGTGAGTAAAGAGTGAGTGAGATATGAGATATTCATATACTAGTAAATGGAACCTGCATGTACAACTGAAGTGAATTCTTCATTTTATTCAAATAACTTGCTGCCATGTGAATAATTATTAAATCGGACAATGACTTGTTCTTTTGTCTTTCCAGAAACTACAACAACCTTCTTTCAGTGTGAGGATTGCATTCAACAAGACATTTATTTACCACTGTTATCTTCTTCATCATGTTTTTTTTTTATCATCAAGAAAGGAATTACCTCAGGACGCTTAAGCTCTTCAGTCACAGAGTTCAGGTTGTTCCATCCATCGTAGGACCACAGACATTGATAAAAAGCCATTCCAATCACACCAACACTTTTGCTGGTCCCTTCAAATGCATTTTGAAGATTCATGGTGTTTCCTTGAATGAGCAACACCGCACCACCAATGGAAATAACCAGCAGTGCAAGGAATTTAGCTGCCATGAGAACTGTGGTAACAGCTATAGAAAAGCGCACATTTAGACAGTTCATTATGACCAAGATTAAGAGGCCAACAGCAGCTACAGATTTTAGCACCACTTCCGGAGGTTCACAGTCTTCATAAAACGGTGCAACAGCATTCTGGGCTAAGCTGAGAGCCAGTCCAGTCATACTGGTTGGCCTCACAACCAGCACAGAGGTAAAGGCAAAAATAAAGGCCATCAGGTTGCCAGACGTGCGTATTATGTAGATGTATTCGCCTCCAGATTCACGAATCACTGTTCCTAGCTCAGCATAACTCAGTGATGCCAGCATTGACAACAGTCCACAGCAGGCCCAGATCACCAAGCTAGCTCCAGGACTCCCAATGTTCAGAAGTACAGTCTGTGGGGACATGAAGATCCCCGAGCCAATCATGACCCCTGCAATGAGGGACACCCCTCCCATCAGTCCCACCTCTGACTTTAACTGAAGTTTCCTAGATGTGCTTTCCATGTCTATAAGTGTATTAGAGAATAGATTTCATAGTGCATACTTTTTATAGACACTGCAAGGTGTTCTGTGTACTGTGCCCCACCGGCAATTAAGTCAGTTAATAATTACTGGCTTGAAAACACATTTAACCCTCTGGTCAGTATTATCTATGTGAAGCTATGTTTATGACAAGATACTTCTTGTGTCATATTTTCTCATTTGGTAACAGCATTATTTTAAAGTGTTAAAAGTAATAATGCATGTTCTGTTCGACAAGCTCTTGTTTTTGACAAGACTACAATGTGATTTAGGTTTTGCAAGGTAGCCAAAGTAGGCTAATAATAATACCTTATTTTACTTATTTGTGGAAACTCACATTGTTTTCTAGGCACCATAAAACCTCAGGCTGTTTAGAATGTTAAGCCTGAGTCAGATTCAACCCCTGAGCCATGATTAACTTATGCCAGTAAGCACGTGTTATTATTGTCTGTATTCAATCCATGACATTTTTGTCCCAGTGTCTTTTAGAGGGCATTATGAATTTAGCCCATTATTGTTTTCCAAAAAGATTCAGACATTGTCTGCATGAATACTTACATATACATATTCTTCAGACATTATTAATACATTTATGCCACTATATGGTAAATAATATTCATGTGGTATGGGCAAGGTTTGTACCGTGAGAGAGGGTTAAATTTGCTGGAGCCTGCTAGAATGGAACACAAAATACAAAAACCTTGAATGCTAAGTAAAAAGCAGTAAAGAATGTGAGAGATTAAAAAGATTGATGGCTATGCTGCATTGTAGTTTTTAAATTAATGCTTGCTTTAATTAATTAATATCAGGAAGAAACACACACACACAAACACACTTAATGTTAGACTCAATATTGTGTACAGATATTGAGACCTGAAAATATTATCGGTCACTAGGTGGCCTTGTTGAAATACTTCAGTATACTGCTTGTTAGCAGAGGAGAAAAAGAATGAATCAAAATACAATAGGTTTAAATACATAATTTAACTGAGGAATTCATTCATCAACAGGTTGTTAATATTTTCCTGAATATTGTCTGAACACCAACTGCAGATATTCTGCTAGCAAATACATCTACATTCAATTTTATAAAATATATACAGTATAATAAATGTATTCAACTAATATTGTATACAGATTTTGTTCTTTGCTTAACCATTTTTAATTCCCTATTTCTTTGGAGTGATTATGTGTGAGTGGCATTGCAAGTGCATTTTTTTTTAAAAAATCACCTAATTTTCTTTGTTAAAATTCTCTAGGGGTTATAGTGTTACCAAAGTACAGAGATGTACATAAGTCTCTTTGACGAGCTCATTATCGAATAACCAATTCCATTAAATACAAAATCCTTCATTTAGTTTCTTGAAAAAGTGAATCATACTAATCACATTACATTACTTAATAAGGCTATACATTGTCAAGATGAGATTGTCAAGCATGTGGCAGCACCACAAGGCACATAATCATGCAGGTACAGGTCAAAAGCTTCAGTTATATCCGTGCATGTAGAATATTTGTTGCTGCTAGTGGGGATGCTTTGAGTATTTCAGAAACTGCTGATCCCCTGGTATTTTCATGCTATCTCAAAATAGTTCAAAAACTGTATAAATAAAGTGAAAACAAAAAATCCATCTTTTGTGGGCATAAACACCTTATTGAGGACACAAATTGAACGAGAACAGTCATAATTTTTTATGCTGACAGGAAGGCTTCGGTAACTCAACTAACCCATCTGCTCCAAGGTTTGATATGTTTTTGGGTTTGTGATAGAACTGCAGAACTGTCACTCATACAATATAAAACATTAACATTACACTAAAGCAAAATTCTTTCTTTGCATATCCCATCTGGAAAGAAACTGTGGACAGAACACATGATACAGTGCTCCTGCTTCTAATTAGTAACCCAGAGCCTTCAACAATTGAGGCAAAACGGTTCCATATATATTTGCTGCATACTTTGCAATATTTTATTTTAACATTAGATACAATTTTGCATGAAAATTCCAGTTTGTAAAATATGGAAATATGTGGAAAACCCCACTATGCTCAAAGTAACTGAGATTACAGTGTGTACAAATTACTGAAGCGCTTGATCTCTACCTGCATAGGTTTGTGAATCACTGTCACATAATTGGCTGACTGGATAATAGTTACTAACTAACTAACTAACTACTAATACAGTGCCAGTGAGTGTATATATGTGTTGTTTCTCTCTTCTCATTTAACTTTAATTATATGAATAAAGGCTGGCATCTTAACCACGAGAACCTGCTTGCAATCCCTATATTCCCTATGATATATTAATATATCATAATGGCAAATTCATCAAAAATATTTAATTGTATAGCACATTTACTATTTTAGTCTTTCAATACCAGTATATTTTTAACATTAAGGACATGAAATGTGTGAGTGATTCAGGTGGGCTTGTCTTCAACAATTTAGTGACAATGAGTTGACAGACTGAAATGTTTATTAATGTAAAGACACTTTTCATAATATACTTAATATACTCAATATAATACTAATATACTCAAATATACTATATTTCATAATATTTTTTTAGAATGTCATTAAAAAGTAGGTTTGTTTTAGTAATTTAATACAAAAAGTGAAACTCGTATATTATATAGATGCATCACACACAGACATACAATTGATATATTTCAATTGTTTATTTCTTTTATTTTTTATGATTTTGGCTAACAATTAACAAAAACCCACTAATTCACTATCTCATAAAAATTAGATGACTTTCATAAGACTAATGGAAAGAAAATTTTTAGTGAATTGTTGGCCTCCTGGAAAGTATGTTCATTTATTGTATATGTACTCAATACTTGGTAGGGGCTCCTTTTGCTTTAATTACTGCTTCAATTCAGCGTGGCATGAAGGTGATCAGTCTGTGGCACTGCTGAGGTGGTATGGAAGCCCAGGATTCTTTGACAGTGGCCTTCACCTCATCTGCATTTTTTGGTCTCTTGTTTCTCATTTTCCCCTTGACAATATATAATCTATGGGGTTCAGGTCAGGTGAGTTTGCTGGCCAATCAAGCACACCAACACGATGGTCATTTAACCAACTTTTGGTGTTTTTGGCAGTGTGGGCAGGTGCCAAATCCTGCTGGAAAATGAAATCAGCATCTTCATAAAGCTGGTCAGCAGAGGGAAGCATGAAGTGCTCTAAAACTTCCTGGTAGATGGCTGTGCTGACCTTGGACTAGATAAAAAAAAGTGGACCAACACCAGCAGATGACATGACTCACCAAACCACCACTGACTGTGCAAACTTTACACTTTACAACTTTTCTCTGGTTCAAGAGTGGCTTGACACAAGGAATGCAACAGTTGTAGCTAATGGATACATCTGTGTATGGTGGATCTTTAAGCACTGAGCTCCACCTGCAGTCCACTCTTTGTGAATCTCCCCCAAATTCTTGAATGGGCTTCGTTTTACCTTTTTCTACCATTTTTTTCTTCCATTACACTTTCCATTAATGTGCTTGGATACAGCACTCTGTGAAAAGCCAGCTTCTTTAGCGATGACCTTTTGTGTCTTACCCATCATGTGCAGAGTGTCAATGATTGTCTTTTGGACAACTGTCCAGTCAGCTGTCTTCCCCCATGATTGTGTAGCCTGAACCAGACTGAGACATAATTTAAAGGCTCAGAAAACCTTTGCAGGTGTTTGGATTTAATCAGCTGATTGAGTGTGACACCATGACTCTTTAATATTGAACTTTTTCACAATATTCAAATTTTCTGAGATACTGAATTTTGGGTTTTCATTAGCTGTAAGCCAAAATCATCACAGTTAAAAGAAATAAAGACTTCACATATATCAGTCTGTGTGTGATGAATCTATATAATATACGAGTTTCACTTTTTGTATTAAATTACTAAAATTAATCAACTTTTTAATGATATTCTAATTAATTGAGATGCACCTGTATATTTTGATGTGCTACATCGATACACCTAGTTTGCATTAACTTTATGTATTATTGTTTAAGATGTGTATCATATGCTTCAAATATAGGCTTTTTCCTTTGGTATTTACAGAATCTAAAATTTAATAGATAAAAAATATATTAGTGTGTCTGTAAAAGAAATATTTTGTTTCAGTTTAGTTGTTCAGAAATCTTTGCACCGTTTGCACTAAAGTCTGAATACTACAGAAATAAGCATATAGACTTGTGGTACTTTGGGCATGGTCAGGTTCAATTTCACAATTAATTTAGTAGGAAGCTGCCAGTGTGTTTCAATAATCAGTGAAAGCACCAAGGCAAGCAAGGGTCACAAATAAGGTTCTTTGGCATAATTTCTCAATCTTGCACAAAATGGAAAGAGTCGGTTATATGCAAGGCAAGGCATACAGTATATCAGGTGAATAGGACAGTCAGAGGCCAGAATGTCCTTATCTGTCAAAGGGCTTCCATGGCACAGGCAAAATGATCCATATTTTCTGCCAAACTTTGTATTGTGTAATATAATGTTTGTAATATCAGAAAGAAAAACACAATTACTGTAAGACTGAGCTCAAGGATCAATATTATGATATTTAGATAATTAGACTTGAGCTCAGGCATCAATTACATGAATTACAACAGTATTAACTGCAAATACTGTGCAATAAATGGTACTTATTGCAAATATCTCAGTATATGAGCACGTGCATATGTCATATGCAACTCCTTTCCTGATAGTTAGCAGGGGAGAAAAAGAATTTGTCAGCATACAATGGAAAGCATAAATTACACAAGGCATCTTTCTCTACCCATCCCGAGGCATCCTGAGGTTGCTCCAGCCCCAGTCACGTCCCACCTTATGAAGATTGTGGACCTTTAAAGAAGTACATGCCAACCCCGCAAACATCCCGTACCATCTAGAGGCGTACCAGCGCCAATTGGATCCCACTTCATGTGGAGTTTGGACACTGGACCTCTTTGAGTGTATAAAGGCTATGGCATGGAGAAGCTGGTGTTGGATCTGTGATTATCGCAGATGTTGAGCTCTTTTATGAGTTGCTCAGTAGCTCCTAGTTTTAGAACCACAATGACTTAAAAAAGACTCATAATCTTACACTTCAGTGCTCATGTTAGTTCTCACTCTCCAGTGTTCTTTATTGTTTAAACACTATAATCACAGTCTTGAAGTCACCCAAATGAGGATGGGTTCCCCTTTTGAGTCTGGTTCCTCTCAAGGTTTCTTCCTTATAACATCTTAAGGGAGTCGCCGTGGCTGCTCATCAGGGATAAATGCACACCATTCACCTTAACTGTTAATTTCTGTAAAGCTGCTTTGGGACAATGTCTGTTGTGAAAAGCGTTATTTCGCGAATTCCTAACAAAACAGATAAACTTCTTCTCCTCACCCTAATCAACAAGGATTTTTCGAACTCTGCTGCATTGTGCGTCACTGAAACCTGGCTGAGTGAAGCCACTCCGGATAACGCGCTACATCTGTCTGGCTTCCAGCTGTTCAGGTCGGATCACATCGCGGATGTTTGAATGACGGTCACACTCGCGGGCTTAACACAACGAAGCTCCTTTATTGAGAACCTTGTTCATCCATAATGTTCAAATGTGCTTTTTCCTATTCCACCACCATACTTCTGACGTCATCACTTCGGATACCCATTTATACAAATGCTTGTTAAACATAACAGAACATTAACCCAATGTTCTACACCGAAGTTAATCGGGAAAACGAGAGGTGGTGGATTGCACCGTTTATAAACTATGGACCTTTCTACTCGCCGCAGGAGTTTTCTTTTCATTCTCCTGTACGTTCCTCCAGATGCGTGCGTGAGCGCAGCGCTGCAACAGCTGGCTGAACAAATAACTGAAACGGAGCAACTGTACTCAGACTCTCTTTTAATCATTCTTGGAGACTTTAACAAAGCAAATCTTTCACGTGAACTGCCAAAATACAGACAACACGTTACATGTCCCACCAGAGACAGTAATATTTTGGATCACTGTTACACCCCAATAAAGGAAGCTTGCCTTTTCTGAATACCTTCTCCTTGACATTTAACAGCTGCCCTCCAACACACAAGGGAGGAAATGTCCTGGACCTGGTTTTTACCCGCCCTACTCCAGCTACAGACATGACTGCCACTCCACTTCCAGTTTCTGATCATCACCTGGTTTCCTTTTCAATCACTCTTCCTATTAAACCTAAAAATAATTTACATGTCTCTCTTATCCGTCCTAACCTTCACTCCATCTCTCCCTCCTCTGTAGCTTCCTGTACTCTTTCATCTCTTCCTGACCCTGACTCCTTTTACTCTCTACCCTTGGACGTTGCTACTGACTCCTTCCTCTCATCTCTTTCCTCAACCATGGACCTCCTTTGCCACTTGACTACAAAACCCAAGAAGACTTCTTGTCCCACAACGTGGCTGTCAGAAGTTTTGCGCAGCAATCGACGAGAGCTCAGATCTGCAGAAAGGAAGTGGAAAAAAATCACAACTCGATGTAGACCTTGCATCTTACCGTGCACCCCTGACCAAATTTTCTTCGGAGGTGACTTCTGCCAAAACTGCCTTCTACAAGGAAAAGCTTGAGGCCTCTGCACAAGATCCTCGTAAGCTCCACAACATCTTCTCTTCACTACTCAACCCCCCTGCAGCACCTGCTCCATCCTCCCTGACTGCTAATGACTTTGGCTCCTTCTATGATGAGAAGATTAAGAAAATCTGCCAGACCTTCACTTCCTCCCCAACAATGACTACACAACACAACCGACAATCCACTACGTCTCTGTCAAGCTTCTCAACCTTAACAGAAGATGAGATACTGCAAGTTATCCAATCTTGCAATCCCACCACCTGTCCTCTGGATCCAATCCCTTCAACTATGCTCAGACCATCACACAAGATCTCCTGCCCTTCATCTCCACAATCATCAACGGGTCATTAACATCTGGCTATGTACCAACTACCTTCAAGCAAGCAAGGGTCATTCCCATCTTGAAGAAACCTGCTCTGGATCCATTAGACATCAACAACTACAGACCGGTATCACTTCTCTCCTTTCTTTCTAAATCTCTGGAACGCACTGTTTTTAACCAACTGTCTGTCTATCTCTCACAGAACAACCTCCATGATCCGAACCAGTCTGGGTTCAAAGCTGCACATTCCACAGAGACGGCTCTTTTGGCTGTTTCTGAGAAACTGCATGCTGCTCGATCAGCCAAGCTGTCATCTGTACTTATCTTTCTGAACCTTTCAGCAGCATTTGACACAGTCAACCACAAGACACTTTTGTCAACCCTCAAGAGCCTTGGTATCCACGGAACAGCATGGGAATGGTTTGCTTCCTACCTGGAAGGTCGTTCATACCAGGTAACATGTAGGGGATCTACATCTGCCCCGTGCAGACTCACCATTGGTGTCCCACAAGGCTCGGTACTTGGTCCCCTCCTTTTCTCCCTCTATACCCACTCCATTGGTGAAGTCATTTCCTCACATGGGTTTTCTTATCACTGCTATGCAGATGACACTCAACTAATCTTTTTCTTTCCCTCCATCAGATACCACAGCTTCCGCTCGGATCTCGGCATGCTTGACAGACATATCTTCATGGATGAGTGCTCACCAACTAAAACTCAACCCCAGCAAAACAGAACTGCTGGTCATCCCAGGCGATTCATCTCCAGGTCAAGATCTCCAAATAACACTTCATGACTCTCTTCTCTCCCCTTCAGCCACTGCTCGTAACCTTGGGGTAACTATGGACAATGAACTGTCCTTCTTCCCACATGTTGGTAATGTGCCTCGTTCTTGTAGATTTCTTCTCTACAACATCCGAAGGATTCGACCATTTCTGTCCACACAGGCTGCCCAGGTGCTTGTTCAGTCTCTTGTGATTTCAAGACTCAACTACTGCAACTCTCTGCTGGCAGGTCTTCCCCTGAACACTATCCGTCCACTCCAAATGATCCAAAACGCAGCTGCACGGCTTGTGTTTAATCAGCCCAAGTTCTCTCACACCACCCCACTGCTGCGCTCCCTTCACTGGCTTCAAGTAGCTGCACGTATCAGATTCAAAACACTAATGCTTGCCTACAAGGCCAAAGTGACCTCATCACATCTCGCACTGCACCACGCTGTCTGAACTCCTCCAGCACTGCTCGATTGGTACCACCTTCTCTCAGAATGAGAGGTAAGTACACTTCAAGGCTCTTCTCTGTTCTGGCACCAAGGTGGTGGAATGAACTTCCCCTAGATGTCCGTACAGCGGAGTCCCTGACTATCTTCAAGCGACGACTGAAGACCTACCTCTTCCTGAAACACTTAAATTAGCACTTTCCAAGTTTGTAGAATTCTAGGGTTATATTTATATTAAGTTTGTAATCTGGCGTACCAGTGTAGATTTATTCATTACTAGAGACTCAAAGCACTTTTGTACGTCGCTCTGGATAAGGGCGTCTGCTAAATGCCGCAAATGTAAATGTAAATGTAAGCATATCACTCTATCCCACGAGCAGCTTTGGAGTTTTCTGATCACTGTGTAGTTCATCTCATACCAACCTACAGGCAAAAACTGAAATCAGCTAAACCTGTACTAAGGACTGTTAAAAGATGGACTAATGATGCAGAGCAGGATTTACAAGCCTGCATCAATTGGAGTGTATTTAAAGCTGTAGCCACCGATCTGGACGAGCTCACGGAGACTGTAACTTAATACACCAGTTTCTGTGAGAATATGTGCATCCCCAACAGGTCATACTTATCACTCAATAATGACAAATCCTGGTTTACTGGGAAACTCAAACAGCTTCGTCATGCCAAAGAGGATGTTTACATAAGTGGGGATAAAATGTTTTATAACCAGACCAGGAACAAACTAACAAAGGAGATCAGATTGGCAAAAAAACCTACTCTGAAATACTGAAAAAACAGTTTTCAGCCAAAGACCCAGCATCAGTATGGACTGGTCTGAGGAACATCGCCAAGTACAAGACACCACCCCCTCAGTCTGTGGAGAATCAACAACTGGCTGAAAATCTGAATGTGTTCTACTGTCAGTTTGAAAAGACCAGTCTAACACCCACCACCCTTCTCTGATCTGCACTTCACACATTCACCTACCCCCCTGCAACCCCCCTTCAAGTCTCCCCCTCCATTCAACCTGCGCTTAATGTATGTGTAGAGGATGTGAAACGAGTCTTCAGAAGACAGACAGCTAGAAAAACTTCTGGCCCAGATGATGTTTCACCTGCCTGCCTAAAAGTCTGTGCTAACCAACTGACCCTCGTCTTCACTCAGATCTTCAACAGATTACTGGAGCTGTGTGCTGGAGCCCTGCTGCTTCAAACCCTCGACTATCATTCCGGTCCCCAAAAAAAACAAAATCACTGGTCTTAATGATTACAGACCTGTTGCTCTCATGTCTGTGATCATGTTGTCATTTGAAAAAACTGGTCCTGGCCTACCTGAAGGACATCACTGGACCTCTGCTGGATCCTCTTCAGTTTGCATACAGTACAAACAGGTCTGCGGATGATGCAGTCGACATGGGACTGCATTATATTCTGCAACATCTTGATAGACCTGGGACCTATGCAAGGATCTTGTTTGTAGAATTCAGTTCAGCCATCACTACCATCATTTCTGACCTTCTCTCAGCCAAACTGAACCAGCTCTCTGTACCCACCCCAATCGGTCTGTGGATCACCAGCTTCCAGACAGACAGGCAGAAGACAGCGAGGCTGGGCAAACTCACATCCAGGTCTCTTTCAGGTTTGCATTCTCTCCTCATTGCTCTTCTCCCTGTACACAAATGACTTCACCTCTAAAAACCCCTCTGTCAAGATCCTCGTTGAGTCTGTCCTGGGCACATCTATAACTGTCTGGTTTGGTTCAGCTACCAAATCAGACATCAAGAGACTACAGTGGACGGTCAGGACTGCTGAGAGGATTATTGATGCCCCACTGCCCAAACTCCAAGATCTTCTCTTCCAGAGTGGAGAAAAGGGCTAAGAAAATCACTTTGCAGCCCACTCTATCTTCGAACTGTTGCCTTCTGGTCGGTGCTACAAAGCTCCGTGGACCGGAACAATCAAGCACAAAAGATTTTTTTTCCCACAGCCTATACTCTACTTTCTATACTATTTCTGTATATAGTGCATTATTTAATTGTCTGTTTTACTATTTTGTTACATTATGTCTCTACTTTCTCCTGCACTGGAAGCTCTTGACGGCAAGTCAAATTCCTTGGGTGTGTGTAAACCAGCGGTGGGCCGGCAGGGCCTGCAAGGCCTTCTCTGCTGGCCTAAGCACTATCAGAAGCACTGACCTACATTTACAACCTTAATTCTAATATTTGTTTCATGAAATTGTATTAATTTAGTCCCAACAGTTTATTCTTATTTCGTAGCGTTTCTCCTGACTGCACTGCTTCCAGTACGTGTATGTGGATGTTAAATTTTTTGTCCAATCAGATTTCAGTCTCTATGTGCTGCCATGTCAAACTAATCTGCCCAGGGCCTTCAGATTCAGTATTGCTGGCCGATGTACCTTAGACTATATTAGCAATAGCTCTGTTTCTTTAACCAATCAGATTTCAAAATCGCCTCACAGCGCCAGCTAGCTGAATTTGGGGCGTCAGCATTTTTCCATCCTCTGATTGGTTGGTCAGAGAAAAACCGTTACAGCCACGTTCGACTGGCAAAACACGTCTGTAGCACTCTGTACACATTAATACATCTGAGTTAGATTTTTTTATGCCCACAATGGATAAAGGAAGAGAAATGAATTTGGTCACGGGCGTACTTAAAAATCCATTTTTAATGTGGACTTTTCCAGAAAAGCTAGACGGCTAGGAGCGGTCGGCCAACCCCAACTCTAGCTAGCTTGTCTCAGCCACGGAAAGGGTTTGTTCGCCACTTCCAGACCAGTGCCTAAGAGCCGTACCACTGGCTTACAGCCTCTGAAGAGCAGTGCAAATTATGTGAGTATGCATCTCTTGTTGCATACTCATCTTGTTGCAGGTTGTATTTTATTTACATTTTTGATGTTTTTGTCATGTTATTAGACAAATATTGATTCTAAACTGCTCCAGATGATGTAGGTGGCACAGTTCCCCGAAACTAAAGTAACAGTTCAGATGCACGCAGATTGTTAGTTTAGAAATCTGAACCCATAATGTGAAAAGAGATTAACTGTTTAAATTATATACAGTATCATAAATGTAATCAAATTATCATTCACAATATAAAAGAAATTCACGGCATGTTGTACTCTGTATGTATGTGTGTGACAAATAAAATTTGATTTGATTTGATTTGATTTAAAAAGCTACTAATGTTTCATAGCATGTGATAGTTACCTCAGGATGCTTAAGCTCCTCAGTTACAGAGTTCAGGTTGTTCCAACCATCATAGGCCCACAGACAATGATAGAACGCCATTCCAATCACACCGGTGCTATAATTAGTCCCCTCAAATGCATTTTGAAGATTATTGGTGTTTCCTTGAACGAGCAACACCACACCACCAATGGAAACCATTGTCAATGCAAGAAATTTAATTGCCATGAGAATTGTGGTGATAGCCATGGAAATGCGCACATTTAGGCAATTTACTGTGGTCAAGCTTATGAGGCCACAAGCAGCTACAGACTTTACTACCAGTAATGGAGGTTCACATCCTTCATAGAAGGGTGCAACAGCATACTGAGCAAAGCTGAGAGCCAGTCCAGAATTGCTGCTTGGCCTCACAACCACAAGGGAACTGAAGGAAAATATAAAGGCCATCAGATTTCCAGAAGTCCGCAGTATGTAGATGTATTCACCTCCAGATTCACGAATCACTGTTCCCAGTTCGGCGTAACTCAATGATGCTAGCATTGACAATAATCCACAGCCAGCCCAGCTCACCAAGCTAGCTCCCGGACTCCCAGTGTACAGCATTACAGTTTGTGGAGACATGAATATCCCCGAGCCGATCATGACCCCTGCAATGAGGGACACTCCTCCCAACAATCCTACCTCTGACTTTAACCGAAGTTTTCTAGCTGTGTTTTCCATGTCTACAGGTTTATTAGAAAATTATCTTTCCACTGCATGTACTCTTTACAGACAATGTGCTCTATAATGTGTAGTGTCTGCTGCCCAACCTTCAGCTACGTCAGTTAATAATTATAGACCTAAAGCCATATTTAAACTCAACCCTTTATTTATTATACAATAAGATTATAGAAAGCATGTTTTTATCGCTGGCCACCCATTTAACTTGTTAAATTTTCTCCTTTGTTTTGTATTTAAAGTTAATGTTTCATAACAAGTTTCTTGTTTGACAAGCTCTTGTTATTAAATAACTTATCTTATCCTTGACAAAATCCTTGATTTATTTTTAACAACATAATCATGTTAGCCACACTGGCTCATACATATTGAATGGTTTAATAAAGACAGTTTGACCGTTTGAATTCTAATTTACTAATTTGTTTCAGTGATCGCCTCCATATATTGGAATTGCCCCCCCCCCCCTTGCTTTAAGATTTAATATCTCTAGTGGTTAAAGTGTTCTGAAAGATTAGAGATAGTATGCAGAGGTCTTTTCTCTTTGACAAGCTTGTAAAAGAATAACCAATTCCATCAAAGACAAATCATTTATTATATTTTTAACAAAAGAATAATACTAATCACACTACTAAAATGTTTTCTTATCATATGAATCAAAACTGAAACAAATAGTTTAAACATCAAACAATGCTCTCTATTAGATATTTTGCATGTTTGGAAATGCAGAGAATATATTATGGTCAAATATCATAGGTGCCATTCCATAACCATGGGCATTAACATGGTATTTCCTTGCTGTTGGAACTACAGGAACTGCTTTGAGACGTTCATGCACAACGGTCTCAAGAACTTACACCAAATAGTACAAAACATGGTGAAAATAAAACCAATTTCTGTAGGCAGAAATTCCTTGTTTAGGACAGAGATCATAGTAATAAAGTTGTGAATATATCAGTTGTTCTTCTCAGCAGTCTCATCACTTTCTAATTTGCTTTAGTTTAATTTTGCACCAGGATTTGCAGTGTTCCTAAACATAAACATTTATGTCACATTGTTTCTAATAAAACTTGAAACCATCATAAGGTCATAAACTGTTGCTAAATAGTTGCTGGTAATTTTGAAACAAAGGAAGTTATTTGATGCCAATATTTTGTAATGACAAATTTGTCCAGAAGATGTCAACGTTTAACAATTCAACGGTCAATTTTATCTCTCAATGACATAGAATTCTGAGTAATCCAAACTGATTTGAAGATAAGTTTTGACTTTTTAGTCAGAATGACTTGACAATCAGAAGTATTTATTAATGTAAAGCCATTTGTTCTTTTTTTTAAGTCAAGCAATACATAGATGCACTGTATTATTTTTAAAGATCTGTGTCAAGTCAAGTCAAGTCAAGAGGCTTTTATTGTCATTTCCACTATACACAGTGGTACACAGTACACAGTAAAAACGAGACAACGTTCCTCCAGAACCCTGGTGCTACACTAAACAACAACATAGAGCTACAACACAACACAAAGCTACATAAAGTGCATCGAGGGCAACCTAGTGCAAACAGTGCAGGCGAAAAACCGTACAGACAGACAACAGTACAGACAGACAGACAACACAAGACAATACACATAACACCAGATAGTGCTGACCAGTAAACATACTGTATACTCTGAATATACAGTACTGTGCAAAGAGAACTATAAAAACTATAATAAAGAGTATATATAAACAAACACTATGCAGTGCAAAAACAGCAGTAGCGGCAGTCAAGAGGTGCAAAAAACAGCATGTAAACAGTGTAATATTGTTAAGTATAAATAATAATAAATAAATGATGGTAGAATGGAATGAGATGAGTAATGAGTGTGTGTTAAGTTCAGGTTGTACAGTTCGGTAACACACAGTTGAGTGTGTGTGTGTGTGTGTGTGTGTGTGTGTGTGTGTGTGTGTGTGTG
>JAAIIK010000016.1:7215593-7231448 GCA_014706435.1 Silurus glanis | reverse complement strand
CTTCTTCTTCTTCTTCTTCTTCTTCTTCTTCTTCTTCTTCTTCTTCTTTCGGCTGCTCCCATTAGGGATTGTCTTTATAAGTACAATTTGACTGTATTATTTGTGTCCCCTTCAAAAATTGCTCATGAGAAATTTTATATTTATTGTCCCACTGTTAAATGAAATTTACGCCCATGAGTAAAACAAATGTTTATTGATTAAAAAATAAATTTTGGTGGAGTTTTATTTTATTTTTTTTAAAGTAAGTATGTCGTCAATAAATGTGTTGTGTTGAATGTTTTTCATTTTGTGTTGAAAGATTTTTAATAAAAATGGTCAAACAAATGCGCACTGTATTAATCATGAGTTAATCAAATTTGTGCCATAAAATGATTGTGTTGACGCGTTATTGATACATTAATTTTGACAGCCCAAATTAAAATATTATACAAAACAAATTTTAACTTTTGTTACCTAATGAATGTATCCAATATAGAACATAAGCAGAGAAAAGATGATGATGATCAGGTGATCAGGAATGTCTCTTTTCTCAGTCATGTTTACATCGCTGACTCCCTCTGTCTCATCCACATTAGCCCCATACTTCTTCTTGCTTTCTGCATTGCTCATTGTTATCTTCGTAAACTAGCCTACGTCTGTGGTGTGTGATAGTCAGAAAATGATACACCAGTGGTAGATTGAAAAAGCCACACTATGACAGGATATAGGTTGATGGGCTGAAATGGTGTGCAATCAGAAGAAAAAATATTGACATTTCACCAAATAGATTATATAATAATATATATAATAGATAGTTTATTTGTGTACAAATTTAATAAGTGAAAGTAAAAAGTTGTTTGAAAAATAAATAGTGAAGTAAAGTACTGATAACAGAAAAATCTACTTAAGTACAGTACAAAGTATTTGTACTTCAATACTTCCCTCCTCTGTGGCAAAGGGTTAACTTGGCTCAGGCAAAGAGCTCCATTTGTGCCTGTACAATCTTTTTCCAAATATATTGGCTACCAGAAAGGTGTACACACCACACCCCTCATAGTAAACCATACCACGATACACCCCTGGCAGTTGAATTCCTGTCAATAAGGCTAACTTGTTGAACATGGTGACAATAGCTCCTTGACCTCATATGGACTGTTCTTTACTCTAACTGATTCATTAACCTTATACCAGGTAGCCACATGAAAATGCCTGTATGTGCCTTCTAAAAGATAGTGAACTGAATATTGAACTTTGAACTGGAATGATCTTAGTAACACCATGCTGATTTATACAGTTTACACTTTCACTTTAATTACTGTAACTACCTGTAGGAGGTGTTCTGAGTCTGGGTGCAATGGAATCATGGAAGCCACAACTTTTTCTTGGGTGCACACATATTTAGGAAGTATGAACAATATGTTTTAGCCAAGCTAAATGCTGTAAATGTAACAATAAATAATGCAAATAACGTAAGATAAAAAACCCCACATTTGGTTCAATTAACACAGTGTAACTGGTTTAGATTCTGTAGATGAAATATTTAGATAGATTAACAGGAGCAACACATCACAGAACTGCATATTTCATATTTGAACAATTTTATACCAAGCCTACTGTAGGAAAACACTAATGGATTCTGCTACTACAATCTCAAAAAATGCTATATAATAGTGAATAGTATGTATATTTATGATTGTGAAGATTATATTATTTATGACTGTGCTTGAATCTAAGTAGCTGAGTGTTTAACAACTAAAGATACAGCAGGAAAATCTTTATCCTATTCCAATCTGCAATGCTCTGTATTGTCCAGTAGAGGAATTCAGACATATATATAGAAATAGTTTTCAACACTAACCCTGGAGAACCTGCTGAATTATATCAGAGGGAAAGCCTCTTAAATCTATAATCAGTTAAATGTGGGAAAGAAATGAAATATGCAGGGCACAGCAGAACATAATCTTTTTTGCTTTCATTTACAAGGTTATATTTCACTCTTCATGCTGCTCTGGGTATTAACTAGGATTGTGGGACTGTCTTCTGCAGTCTTCTGTAAGCGACACTGTCATTAGGAGAGAAATATTTTATTATTCGATCAGGGTGATCAGTCATATTAGCTTTTTGCATTAGCTTTCAATAGCACTGCTGATTTGCAGTGACACTTCCCTCTAAGTCATAAGAATCAGCATTTTTGTCATCTGTTAAGGGGCCAAAATCTAAGACTATTCTTTATAACATCTAACATATATTATATAAACAAATAAAAATAACCTATATGATTAAAGAAAAACTGGATGCTTTTAGAGAACAAAAATTTAACTATTACCAGTAACCTGGTCACTTTCCTGGTGTAAGTCCACACACACTGAACATTGGCAAATGCAGAGCTAGATAAATAAATAATACTACCACATATAAAGTTTATTAATATGTTTCAAAATGATTTTTTTGCAGGTTTAAACATGTCTGCACTCTAATGGAATCAAACAATGACACTGGAATAGACTTACAGAATGTGATAGTTACCTCAGGACGCTTAAGCTCTTCAGTTACTGAATTCAGAACGCTCCAGCCGTCATAGGCCCACAGACACTGATAAAAGGTCTTTCCTATGATATTGATGTTTGTGTTGGTTCCTTCAAAGGAATTCTGCAGATTAGCAGTGTTTCCATGAATAAGCAAAAACACACCGCCAATGGAAATAACCAGCAGTGCAAGGAATTTAGCTGCCGTGAGGACCATGGTGATAGCCATAGAAAAGCGCACATTCAGGCAATTCATTATGGCCAGAAACACTAGGCCACAAGCAGCTACAGACTTCACTACCAAGGTTGGAGGCTCACAGTCTTCATAGAAGGGTGCAACAGCATTCTGACCAAAGCTGAGAGACAGTCCACACATGCTGCTTGGCCTCACAACAAAGAGAGTTGTGAAAGCAAAAATAAAGCCCATTAGATTGCCGGATGTGCGAAGTATGTAGATGTATTTGCCTCCAGATTCACGGATCACAGTTCCCAGCTCAGCATAGCTCAATGATCCCAGCATTGACAACACACCTCCAGCAGCCCAGATCACCAAGCTAGCCCCAGGACTCCCGATGTTCCGCATTACAGTCTGTGGGGACATGAAGATCCCTGAGCCAATCATGACCCCTGCGATTAGAGACACTCCTCCCATCAGACCCACTTCTGACCTTAGCTGAGTTTTCTTAGCTGTGTTTTCCATGTCTTTCAGGGTATTATAGAATAGATTTACCAAATTATGAACTTTTTATAGGCGCTTAAAATCTTGTAGTGCATGTTGCCCTGCCTACTAGGTCTTTAGTTAATAATTACAGATTTAAGGCCTCATTTTAATTCAGCCGTCTATTTATTATTATCTACGCACAGAAAAAGCTCTGTTTATATCTCTGGCCACTCATTTAACTTTTTCTTTTCTATTTTCCCCTTTAGTCTGAACTTATAGTTAAAATGTTATAAGTACAGAGGTTCGCACAATTTTCTTTTTTTCTCAGCTTGTTAATGAATAACTACTTTGTTAAATCAGAAACATAAAGAAACCTTTTGCATTTTACTGGTCAGTCTGACTTAAGAGCTGGATGATCCTTGACTATATTTCTTCTTCTTCTTCTTTCGGCTGCTCCCATTAGGGGTCGCCACAGTGGATCATCCGTCTCCATACCACCCTGTCCTCTACATCTGCCTCTTCCACACCAACTACCTGCATGTCTTCCCTCACCACATCCATGAACCTTCTCCTTGGCCTTCCTCTTTTCCTCCTACCTGGTGGCTCCATCCTCAGCATTCTTCTACCAATATAATTCATGTCCCTCCTCTGCACATGTCCAAACCATCTCAATCTTGCCTCCCTCACCTTGTCACCAAAACATCCTACATGCCCTGTCCCTCTAATAAACTCATTTCTAATCTTGTCCATCCTCGTCACTCCCAACGAAAACCTTAACATCTTCAGCTCTGCTACCTCCAGCTCCACCTCATGTCTTCTACTCAATGCCACTGGCTCTAATCCATACAACATCGCAGGTCTCACCACAGTCCTATAAACTTTCCCTTTCATTCTTGCAGATACCCTTCTATCACAAATCACTCCTGTCACTCTTCTCCACCCACTCCACCCTGCCTGCACTCTTTTCTTTACTTCTCTAACACACTCTGCATTACTTTGCACTGTTGACCCCAGGTACCTGAACTCCTCCACCTTCTCCACCTCTTCTTCCTGCAACCACACCACTCCACTGCCCTCCCTCTCATTCACACACATGTACTCTGTCTTACTCCTACTGACTTTCATTCCCCTTCTCTCCAGCGCATATCTCCACCTCTCCAGGCTCTTCTCAACCTGCTCACTACTCTCACCACAAATAACAATATCATCCGCAAACATCATAGTCCAGGGAGACTCCTGTCTGACCTCGTCCGTCAACCTGTCCATCACCACTGCAAACAGGAAAGGGCTCAGGGCCGATCCTTGATGAAGTCCAACCCTCACCCTGAACCAGTCTGTCATTCCTACTGCACACTTCACTGCTGTCACACTGTCCTCATACATGTCCTGCACCACCCTCACATACGTCTCTGACATACCTGACTTCCTCATACAGTACCACAGCTCCTGTGGTACTGTGGTACACGCTTTCTCTAAATCCACAAACACACAATGCAATTCCTTCTGTCCTTCTCTATACTTCTCCATCAACATCCTAAAGCAAATAAGGCATCTGTGGTGCTCTTCCTCGGCATGAAACCATACTGTTGCTCACAGATGGTCACCTCTTCTCTCAGCCTGGCTTCCACTACTCTTTCCCATAACTTCATGGTGTGACTGATCAACTTAATTCCCCTGTAGTTACTGCAGGTCTGCACATCTCCCTTATGCTTAAAGATCGGTACCAGCACACTCCTTCTCCATTCCTCAGGCATCCTCCCACCTATCAGAATCTTGTTAAACAATCTGGTTAAAAACTCCACTGCCATCTCTCCTAAACATCTCCATGCTTCTACAGGTATGTCATCTGGTCCAACCGACTTTCCACTCTTCATCCTCTTAATCGCTGCTCTCACTTCCTCATTACTAATCCTATCTACATCCTGCTTTACCAACTCCACATCATCCAACCTTCTCTGTCTCTGATTTTCCTCATTCATCAACTGCTCAAAATACTCCCTCCACCTTCTCAACACACTCTCCTCACTAGTCAACACATTTCCCTCTCCATCCTTTATTGCTCTAACTTGCAGCACATCCTTCCCAGCTTGGTCCCTCTGCCTGGCCAATCGGTATAAATCCTTTTCTCCTTCCTTAGTGTCCAATCTCTCATACAGCTCCTCATATGCCTTTTCCTTGGCTTTCGCCACATCCCTCTTTACCTGCTGCCGCATCTCCTTGTACTCCTGCCTACTTTTCTCATCACTCTGTCTATCCCACTTCTGTTTTGCCAACCTCTTTCTCCTTATTCTCTCCTGCACTTCCTCATTCCACCACCACGTCTCTTTGTCTTCCTTTCTATTCCCAGATGTCACACCAAGTACTTTTCTAGCTGCCTCCCTCATCACTCCTGCAGTAGTTTCCCAGTCACCCAACACCTCTTCACCACCACCGAGCCCCTGTCTGACCTCTTCCCTGAACCTCACACTACACTCTTCCTCCTTCAGTTTCCACCATCTTATTCTTCTTTCAGTCCTCACTCTCCTTCTCTTCTTCTTCGCCTCCAAAACCATCCTACAGACCACCATCCGATGCTGTCTAGCTACACTGTCCCCTGCCAACACCTTACAGTCTCCAATCTCCTTCAGGTTGCATCTCCTGCATAGAACATAGTCCACCTGTGTGCACCTTCCTCCACTCTTATACGTCACCCTATGATCCTCCTTCTTCTTAAAATAAGTGTTCACCACTGCCATTTCCATCCTTTTAGCAAAATCTACCACCATCTGCCCTTCCACATTCCTCTCCTTAAGGCCATACCTACCCATCACTTCCTCATCACCTCTGTTCCCTTCACCTACATGCCCATTAAAGTCTGCCCCAATCACCAATCGTTCTTTCCTAGGTACACCATCTACCACTTCATCTAATTCACTCCAGAATCTTTCCTTCTCCTCCATCTCACAGCCGACTTGTGGAGCATAGGCACTGATGACATTTATCATCATCCCTTCAACTTCCAACTTCACGTTCATCACCCTATCAGAAACTCTCTTCACCTCCACTACACTCTTACTGTACTCTTCCTTCAGAATCACCCCTACACCATTTCTCTTTCCATACACACCATGATAGAACAGTTTGAACCCACCTCCAATGTTCCTGGCCTTACTCCCTTTCCACTTGGTCTCCTGAACACACAACATATCTACCTTTCTCCTCTCCATCATATCAGCTATCTCTCTCCCTTTACCCATCATAGTACCAACATTTAAAGTACCAACCCGAACCTCCACTCTCCTACACTGCTCCTTTTCCTGCCATCTCTGTAGACGTCTTCCTCCTCTCCTTCTCCTCCTTCGGCCAACAGTAGCCCAATTTCCACTGGTACCCTGTCGGCTAACGATACCTGTGGCTGTCGTTGTTAACCCGGGCCTCGACCGATCCGGTATTAAATTCTCATTTGTGATCCGCATATTTGATTTGGCACATGTTTTACGCTGGATGCCCTTCCTAACGCAACCCTCCCCATTTACCCGGGCTTGGGACCGGCACTAAGAGTGCACTGGCTTGTGCCTCCCTAATGGCTGGGTTATCCTTCACTATATTTCACACCCACAAAAACTGCATTTAAACTTTTATCTAACTCAAGGTTTAGCAAATAAGCAGAAGTTATTCAACATTTATTTACATTAAGAATGAAACCAAAACCTCAACAAAGAATAGAGTGATATAAGAGGATGCATCTAATATCTGATGCATCCTCTTATGCTGAGATGAGAATATTCTGTGCAGCTTCTTATCTTCTCATTACTCTGTTCAGTTCCAGCCTGGAATATGTCTCCTGCTATAAGTCTTGTGAATTCAGACAGACTGTAATTAGTCATGAACTGGGTGGCACATTACTGTCAGCTTTCTGCTACACTAGTATATAGTCTTGCTGAAGATATATAAGAAACCAAACCAGATCTAACAACCTAATTATAAATACATTTAACAGATTAAATTCTCAAATTATTTATAAAAAAAAATGATAAAGTATGATTTCATGCCATGGATAAAACATATTTTACTTGTGTTGACTTTTGAATGATAGTAATCAATCTGTAACCTGTAGGTCAGTATCTTGTAATGATATGCTATTCCAGAAGATGTCCTCATATTACTAGTTGATGTAACATTAATCTATGCGGGTGTGATCAAACTTGCAGACATTAAGAGCATGGTATTGTATAAGATTACTCTTTTAACAATATTTGTGGAGAGCAAATCAATTTAATTTGATCAATTTATCAACATCAATATCAATAGTGCAGTGTTGCACCATCACAGTCATGTTCCAATATCTAGTGGAAAGCCTTACCAGAAAAGTGGTTGTTATTTTAATAGTATAGGGGTACAAAATATGGAATAGGATGTAAAAAAAAAAAAAAGCAAAACGGATATAATAGTTAACATTTGTTCATATAGTGTATTTACTCTCTCTTTTATATAATTTTATCCACCCAATGCAATGTACACAGGCATTTACCACCACATATCAGTGCTGCTAAATGTTACATTTACTGCTAAATAACCAACAGTTACACATACAAGATTCCTCACACTATAGATACAGTACTTACAATCAACTATATCCAGAAATGCTATGAAAATCTCACGTTCATTTTAATTTACATGTAGGCCAACCTGAATTGCTGAAGAAATATAATGATCTTAAATCATCTAATCGAAAAGTATTTATTTCAGTGTTCAGCATTTAATCCAGACCTTCTGTACTTTAGCTAGGCTGTGGAGAACAACTCTCGTAAGAAAAGCACCAGAAAGAGTGAAGAGTGAAGTTTCACCTTTCTGACACTGTCCTCTTGGCTTAACTTTAGAATGAAAAAATTGCTGAATCTGGTCCAAGCATTATATAGTGGAGCGTGGCAATGTGAAGACTTCATGTTTGTTTCTTGCGATGATGATTTGCTCAATTAATGTCATTTTCAGGAGATGTTTAAGAAATGGTTAACATGTTCAGTAAAACGCCACATAGCTGTGGAATAGCAGAGCTTTAGAGCATTGTCTTTCTTGGTCAAAAGCAGTTTAGTTCAATAAAGCCCGGTAATGATAGCTAACTGACTTCAACATGCTTTTTATGCCGTCTAGGAAAGGAGACAAAGGAGAGCTCTTTCTTCATACTAGTTTTTGTTTAATCCAGCATTTTTAACATTTTCTTGAATAACTGTGTGCAAACATTGATATTTAATAATACATCAGTAAAATTGTATGTCATTGTACAGTATTAAACTGTGTTGTCTACAGCAAAACTGTATATTGTATTTTTTTTGCAGAGGAATAGTGTGATTGCTGCTTTCCAAACTGTACAATAAATAATTAAAATATATAATACGTATATATTTTTAATTAAATATTTTATTATTCTAAAGAAAGAAAGAAAGAAAGAAAGAAAGAAAGAAAGAAAGAAAGGTGCTTTATACTTGTCAAATGTACTTTACAGCACAGTAAAATTCTTTCTTTACATATCCCAGTGATGTTAGCTGGGGTCAGAGTGCAAAGTCAGCCATGATGCAAATATTCTTAATTTGAATTCAGTGGTTTTCATATAATCTATTTTAGTCATTTACTTTATTGTATTTAAAAAGTGACTAAACAGATATCAAGAATTAACTATGCACATGTACTTTGCTCTAACTTGCATTTTTAAATGTGTTCCAGTATACAATTTATCTCCCTGCCCAACATTTTAAGTGTATAATGCTTAACTAGCATTTTTGGCTTAAACTCACGTCAAGCGCCACATCACTGAGCTGACAGAGCTTTAGTGTGGCATGAGGTAGATGCAGACTTCAGATCAACAGCCAGCTGCTCCCAATTACATTCAAGAAAAGCTTGGGCAGGATCTCTCATTAGGAATAAAAACTCAAAGCCACATGGCAGCAACCTGTGGGAATCATGGAGCAATAAGAAAAGTCTCTTCACCACAATTATTGGCACATTGGCACATGCAAGAATAGATGTGGTGTAAAGCTTCTGTGTCTGCAAACATGTATGCATGCTTATTCTGTGGTAATTTTGGACTGCGTATATATGAGCTGTTTGCCTGTTGCATAAATCCAGAAGTATTTCTGCTTGCGGAGCTATTTTATCCAACGTGACTGACAAAGAGGAACTGTGACTCATTCCACAAGTACAGTTTAGTCGGCAACTAATTCCAGAAACCACAAAAGAACCAAATACCATAAGCAATGATGCAGTATATAATCATGACTTCAGCTGGGTAATCATCATTTCCTACAAGGTCGACAAAAAAATATGAAGCCTTGTAAAAGTCTTCGTTCGGCTTCATTCTTCTTCTTCACTGGACTGTCAGGTGGTAATTATGCCTAACCCAGAGTCTTGCTGAGTTTATCTTGAAATGCCTTCAATCGTAGCTCAATTCACTGGGCAGAAATGGTCTGTTACTGTATTGCAGCTCTGTTCCAGATCCCAAGGAAGGAAAATACTGGTGATTTAAATAATATTTGGATGCTGAAAATTCAGGATTTTCCCCAATGTAATGCCATTGTATTTTTCCTTTAATTAAATATTTGCACTAAGAATATGCTTAACAAAAAAAATTTATTATAAAAAGTCCGAACACACTCAAATCAACACTGTTATTAAGGACACATCACATACTTGACCCTAACACCCTTTCTATGTTGGTCACTCATATCATGGCTTTTCACTCTCCCCATTAGTCTATCTGGATGCAAACTTGTCATACCTCCTCATTTTTAGTTCATCAACCCCTTTAGCAGAATTTCATTTTTCATTAGATTTTTATTTTAAACAACCATTTAAACAGACCAATGGCTCGAAAAAATCTATAATAAGTATAACATAATTATGAGGTTTAGGATTTCCACCACTGTGGCAAAAAAAAAGGGGAAAATAACCTTGAGTATGCCTCATGGACCTCTAGGGGGTTCCAGACAACTGACACAAGACATCTACATTTTCACCAAGACACAACAGACTCGCACAATATATCGTGCAAAACACAGTAGATATGAAGTTGAAGTTGAAGGATCTGGCTAGCATAAAGCATAAGCTTCCAAGAAGTCCAACCCAAAATATAAGAGTCTTTGGGTCATGTCTTTCCACTAAAAAACACACCCAACAACACACAAACACGTGTTATCACAGTACAGTACCTCAGTAGCTCAGCAAACTTAACCTTCCTCTCGGTTCACTTTCTATAAATTCCCATTTTTATCATCTTATGACTGATTGTCTACACTAGTGAGGTCAAACCCAATCATAGAGGGGGCCAAAATTGTGTCTAGGTATAGAGCAAAACACTGTCAAAATTTAATGAACAATAAGGCAGACAGGAAGTATCCGAATGTACTGCTTTTACTTTCTTGTTTTATTTTTTTTTTAAAGTAATAAATTTAAAGCAGTACATTCTGCTCTCATGCACATTTGCCTAAACATGATGCTTGGCATCATCTCTTGGCTGTCAGTTAATTAGGTTTGGGGTAAGGTTCTGTGCTGTGGCAACTCTCAGGATATAGTGAAGGTGTGCATCAGTGACACGACTCCTGTGTGTGCTTTTGTTCATCTTTACAAAGAAATGTTGCTCACACAGATATGTATTTCCAAACATGCAGAGAGTTTGAACAGCCTGTAGGCAGAGATGGGGCTTCATTTCAGGGATTAAGCATAGAAACTGTGCAGTGCCCACAGAGCCAAACTTTATCAACTATGATAGAAATATGATATTGCTTCGTGGGCCGGATATACTGGATCCGCGGGCCAGAAGTTGCTCGGCGGCCTTGAGTTGGACATGTCTGCTCTACACCCAGCACCTTTGTGTATAATCCTTAATATACTGTATAACAATGTCTAGTTAAGTATCTTCTGGAAGCATGACTGTCTATGTCCAGCAGAAGCCAGCTAAAACTCTAGCCCAAGTTTTCAGCATTCCATTACAGTTTCACAATCACCATACATGCCATTTATTGAAAACTGTGGACTTTTCAAGAAAACTTCCCCAAAACGTAACCACAGTTACCAGATAAGCTGGCTACTCACAGAGGGTAGGATGTCACATGTGTCAGATGCCACAACTTCACATGAGCACAGCTGGCTGGCAGACTCCTAAAATATACCATGATCTTATTTCATGCAGCAGACAAACACACAAAACACTCATACTTGTCTTCAGGGATGTCACTAAAATAGCCGCCACAATTCGACCCTATGCCCTATCCTGTCTACTACTGTCTGCAAATGAATGACGTATGCGATTGCCATTGCTTGAAGTCTCCATCCAAATTCTTTTCTTGATGGTTGAACAATCTACAGACTGTAATTCTAATAAACTCAAATGTTCGGTTTGTTCCTTGATGCATAGAATGTGACTGTTACATTTATGTTGTGTGACATGATGGTTTCTCTCCTGTTCAGTGTATTTTTAACTTTGAATTGTATGTACTGTGTACTTACTGTATTATTTAGCTTTGGCAGTACACTGAAGATTATTTCCTGTCTTATGATATTACTTAAAGTTGTTGCACAATAACAAGATTTTTGTTGATTGATTTATATTGTTGAATTGCACTTTGAACCATGTTTATCTGCACTTGTAGATAACTGTTGTGTAGCTTTTGGCAGCACATCTGCTTTCTTTTATATCACTCCAACAAGAAGGGTGTGAGCTTCCACTGTTCATAAAAACACAACAGTTTAAAAAAAACAATTATGATTTTGCTCAAACCCAATTCTGTTTGGACACTTTGTATGAGACACCAATATATTACTGCATATGAACCTCTGCTGTAAAGAATTAATAAACCGGTCATCTAAATTTTATGAACAGTAGCAAAAGATACCATGGTTGTGAGTCAGTTCACTATAGTAAATTGGCCTTTATTGCAAGGATGATTTACTCTAAATGTCGAGTGATGTTCATGGTTATGGCTAGCAAGCAAACGGAGGCCAGATAGGAAGATTCTACTACTTTTTTCAGCCATTACTGCCATTTTCTGTGGGTGCCAGGTTCTGTGAGTGCAGGAGATGAGCCAGCAGTGATATTCCAATAAACATAGCAAAGTGAAAATCATTTTAACTGGGAGGTAGAAATTGTTAATTGTGATGCTCATTCTACAATTTAAATATGAGCTTTGTTTTATGATGTTTTTTGGAGACTTGACTATTTTTCATCTACTGTAGCACTACATAAAAACAGCCAACAAACGATATGTAACACTGTTCACAGTAGTACAAATAAGATTTAGTTCATATCAATAATTACATTTCCTACAAACTAAACTACCTACCAGTAGAGAGTTAAACATTATGTTTCAAGAAATTCTCACTTCAAAAATCAAATCAATCTGAATCCCAAAAATCTGAAGTTTTAATTTTCATATTCATACTAGTCTACTAAAAATCATGTCAAAAACCCGAATATGAAAATGTTATGGTTGTGTAGTACTTGCATATATTCTAATATAGACTTTTGAGTAAGTTTAACATCACTTTAGTCATAATTGCACTATGCTGCAACAATAAACTGATTTTATAACTTTTTTAATTGCATAAAGACGATTTCTCTAATGTTTAAAGCTTGTACTATGTATTTCTGCAACTATTAGCAAACCTTTTATACAGTCTTGTATCTTTAAGCAACATTTACTTTACCATAACTAATGTAAATTAATGGGATTATTATTATTACTTTTTATTTGCCACCACTAACCTTTTACAATCAATTGATGTTAACAAATTAAGACATATAATAAATGTCTAAACCATTAAGAATTATCTCATCTCAAGTGCGTCATAATACATTCTACAATTTTAATCTAAAACCAGATTTATGCTGTATGACTTTTGGCCTGATTTTGCTGTCACATCACGTCTTTAATATACTTGTTTCAATGTTCCCAGATGACCACTAGGTGCAACAAGTGTTCTAAACTAAATGGGGAAACTGAACAACCTAGAAAAGCACCACATTAGTGGAACACTGCCTTTTGTAATAAATAAATAAATAAATAAAGGTGTAAAAAAATAAAGGTTGTACAAGTTAAATAAGATTTCAGCAGAATTTTGAATCTATTGAGCTGTGAGGTGACGAAGTTTAACATTTGTATGTAAACATGTATGTAACATTTTTGCTACTGTTCACAGCTATTTTGTGTTTTTTTTTTTATCTTGCACTGTCTTGTGTTGTCTTTGCAATGTTTGCACCAGGTTTCATACATGCACTTTATGTGGCGAGGACTTACTAGTCCTCAACCCTGTGTTTTCTGTTTCTGTAATTGTTGTATGTATGTAGCATCAGGGTTCTGGAGGAACGTTGTTTCATTTCACTGTGTACTGCATCAGCTATATATGGTTGAAATGACAATAAAAGCTTCTTGACTTGACTTGTATATAGTGTGACTATCAGTATTCATGTACATTTGGAAACAATCATCATAATTTTAAAGATAGTGTAAAACATGAGACACACTGAACTAGCAGGGGCATAGTTTTTTTTATTATTATTATTATTATTATGAAGACCTCAATGCACTTCTGTAACTCGCTTTGGATCAGCACTTCAGCCAAACCCCATAAATATAATTGGAGCTATAATACAGTAGACTGCAACCGGTTGTGTTGGAGGATATGACCATATATGTATGTGGGCGGAGTCCCAACTTCACTCACCTTGAGCCAACCGTAAAAGTGGGCGGGGTTTATATGGTCTAGTTTCTTTCTTTTATTTTCCCCGAGTGTGTACTGATCCGCGTCTCTGTCCATGTCTGTCGGTTTTTATAGTTAGGGGTCTTCGGAATAGGAAGTTCAACCAGTCCGTGAATCGGTGTGGAAACTCTGTCGGTGTGAAAATGAGGCTTCTTCGTGAAAGCGCGCTTGTTTTGTACCTCTGCTTGTGGATACCTGTTGCTCATTCGGTAAGTTCGAGGTGAATGAGCGCGATGCCGTTTGACTTTAATACAGGATATGTATGAGCTGCTGGTACAGATTTGTTTGATTGGTTTATTTTGTATATCGGTATTGGTTTCTTTGATGCCATATTTCCACACGTGGCACATAAAACAGGCTTAAGCGTTCCGGCTCAGTGTTGTGCTGCTGGGATTTTTTTTTTATATTTTGTAGTATTTTTTTCTTTATTGTTAAGTAACTATTAAGAATAACCGTGTAACTCGTGGTTTCTGTGTAACAAACGGTTTTGTGGACCAAACGCTGTTTGTGGTGTATCTTCGAGATTATCGGTGTTGATTCAAACAGGTAAGCAAGAGCGCACTGATCTGAGCATGCGCAAATCAGCCATCTGTAGGCCACGCTACTTAGAAACAGATCTCCTGAGTAAAACATGCACTTATAGTTTCAGCTCTTTATTCCATGTGATTATTTTAGTCTGTAAATGCAATGGTCGTGATCTTGGGTCTGAACCTCCCAAACCTTTTTCATGACCACTTTAGATGATAAGAACCTAGATATCAGATTTTTACCTAAGGATGTTGAATTCCTCTGTTATCTCAGATCTTCATGAGAAGAAATTGTGTGTGTGTGTGTGTGTGTATGTATATGTATATACATATACATATGTGTGTGTGTGTGTGTGTGTATATATATATATATATATATATATGTATGTGTGTGTGTGTGTGTGTGTGTGTATGTATATGTATGTTTATATACATATACGTATACATACAGTTTTATTGCAACACTGATGTCTTTCCCTTGTGTGGTAAACTGCATTGCCTTCACCTTGCAAGCATTCACGCATGACTTCTCAATCAGGAATGTTGCGAATGGAAAGTCTGAACGGCTTGGGGGCTTTTATTGATGGTTGTTGCTTTCAGCCAAGCCTTAATTAGGCTGCTCCTACTCTTACTTGTAGATGTAAACGGATTTTTGCCCAGCGTCCGCTCTGCTAAGAGTTTTAAACAAATTGCTTCACCATACCGTCCCACCATGGTTGTCAGGGAATATAATTATGCTGTGCACTTTATGGTAAGAGCTTCTAGCTATTTATAGAGTTACAGCCCTTTTTTGGTTGCTTCCCCACTTCAGTTACTGCAAGGAGTTCAAGAAGTGCATAGATTCCCTTTTTTTTTTTTGTAACATACAAGAGTAAGGCAGAGTGTTTGTGTTTTAGAGTTGGTACCAATATGCAGGACCTTGTTGAAAATTAGTCTAATCCAATTCACTGTGCAAATCGCAAGCATCCCCAATAACAGCTTTTACATTGTGCTTATCTGGGGTTAAAACAGGAACTACCATTTGTCTGTTGTTTTACATGGCTGTTTCCTGAGGTCTTGGATTAGCAGGTCTCCTTTGACGTACAGTAGCCATGTGAAATGTTTTTTTTTTTTTTTTTTTTTTTTTTTTAACAACGAGTGGGTAACAAGGTGATATCTGCAGCAATCATTGAGAAGTATAAAGACAGAACAAACCAAACACACCCAAGCGCTCCTTTATCCAGGTCTTCTCTGTCATGACTTCTTGGCATATTTGGTTTCCTTGCCCGCTGGGATTGGTGTTTCTCAGTTGCTATAAAAACAGAGCCTATTTTAGGATGAAAACATTTCATGTACAAAATAAGAGGGTTTGTGATTGAGGTGATGTACACCCATTGGCCCTCAAGTACATGTACTTCTACTTCTTCTTCCTCTTCTTCTTTTTTTTTTTTTGCAT
>JAAIIK010000016.1:7192319-7215493 GCA_014706435.1 Silurus glanis | reverse complement strand
CCCCCCCCCCCCCCCCCCCATCGGTCTGGTGACTTCTGGAGCTGTCTAGACATTGATTGTAATAGGGTAAAGTCAGCATCTGCAGTTTCTTGCATATCTGACAGCACCTTTACCTCCCTTTGTCAGACGAAATCCAAATAACAGACTTTTCTACCTGATTATGAGCCGTGTTCTTTTTTTCTGTGGCCGCTGTCATAACAAAGTGATTGCTGTGACTACAGACTAGTTCACGTTGCCGTGTCATGCAGCCTGACTCATCCAGTCTGTGTCTGAAAGCTTCGCTGTGCATACGCTGCAGACTGCTAATGCATGTCTTTATTTGAAGGAACATCTTTTGTTGGTATTTGTAAAGCACTAAATCGCACCCTTTTTAAACTACAGGTATGAGATGCCCTGTATGTGTATAAGGTCTTTTCAGATGTAGTCACTCCCCCCAAAAACATGTAAATTGGTTTAATCTCTGGGTGATTAATTACCATGACTAAAACCGACTCGCCAGCACTCTGGTGAAATGAGTGGATCACTGTAACGGATTTCTTTCTTCACACCTTTACTGAAGTACTCTATCTGCCTAATTCACACTGGACTTTGACTGTCTATTTGGGTTATTGGTGTGATGACTCCTGAATACCTGATGAATGAATAGGCTAATCTTGCTGTGAATTTATACTACTTTAGACACTGATTGACTCATCACTAAAGTGAAAGTGGAAATCCAGATTATCGCATCTAGCAAAAGTGTGAACTACAAAGACATAACTATAAGTCTCCTTAGCTTACAACCATCTGTTGTCCTGAGAATTGCACATGAACTTTGCTAAAGCCTTTGTGTTGTCAGTGTGCCTGTTGGATATTTGCAATAACATTCTTCTTAAGCCTGAAGCACACAAGTCTGGACAAATCGTACATTTATTATCGGACAAATAAAAGGTCCATTGTGCTGCACAGCCCCATGTCTTAGTTACTAAGGCACCAAAGTGAATAGGGTAGAAAATGGTACTTAATGTAGTGTAGTAATATGACCTAAGTAGATAAGTGCATAAAAAAGAATTATTATATGATCTAGCAGCAGATTTGTCAACAGAGAGTCAAGTCATTTATCATTTTAGCTGTACGATTTTATTTCCATTGCGTGTAATTTTATATTACTTTTGTCTGACTAACATCTGTATTTTTTTCCATTCTTGTGATGTTTATAAGTTAGCTGTGCTAGCACAAGGTTTAGATTACAGCCACTGTTTTGTCAGTGTTTCCACACTTGTATGTTCCGGTTTCTGAAAATGTTACCTGTCTTTTATGCAGTTAATTAATATTCTACCTAAAATAATGCATGTTGGAACATGAAAGACATTGTATCTGTAGCATTAATGCCAGTATCAAGCACACTAAATTAATAAGGGGGACCTTTTTATTTTTGTATTTTAATGTGGTTATGGAACCAGCTAATGGAAATAGCTCGGACAGAAACGTAGTTTTTTCCCAGGCATCATTTGTCCACCCTTGAATTTGATAGTATATTTGTTTTTCTGGCTTCTATCCACATACTTTTATTTTTTCGACATGTGCAGTAAGGATAATGTACCTTTTGTGGTGCAGGCCTGTTCAAGGAAAATCCCACCTCCGAATTCCAGTCATCGATATGTCTCAGCCTGTTTGTCACATGCCTGAAAGCATTCACTTTGGTTATCAGAGTATAGCCACTGAATGCAAGCCGTTTTTTTTTTTTTCCCCATGAATATACCACAGTGCACTTGTGTCACACCCTGCTTTATGTAAGATGTTTTTATGCTCTGTGCAGTTCTCTAAGCTTACTTGACATTTATATTATGGCATGTGCATCGTGCTGTTTTGTATTTTTCCTCGTCTCTTCCATTGTCCTGCACCTTCAGTGAACTGAAAGCAGTCCTGAGAGACAGGAAGTTGCCGAGACAGTGTCCATCAACTGTGCATATGAATGTTTTGTCACTGTAACTTTACTGGTGGTGGTTGCCTGAAAGGTATTTGTTTTAATGAGGCATTTCACAGGAATCCCTGAGCTCATCAGCAGGTTGTTAACACCACCTGGTCCTCTAGGGCGTTTAGCATTCTAATAAAATGCGTTCGCTGACGTTGCGCCTTATTAATTTCTTTTGTTTTAATTTTTTCTGTATCTGGCTTAAAGCAACATCAATTTGGATAGGTGTTGATAGCTACTTGTCAGCATTTTCTGTATAACCTCAATCTCGACATTCCACAAGCGCTAGTGTGTAAGGCGCTCTGTGATGCCATTGAACCCTGCAGTCTCTGTTTGAAATGTTTGTTTTGAGATAATCAAGTGCATTTTTCATTATATTTTTACAATGACTGCAGAGGCAAAATACACATTTGGTGGTGGTGGTGTAAAATCCCAGGGAAGCAAAACATTGTTTTGGTTAACTGCAAGGCTGAAATGTTTTAAAGGACCTTGCTACTATGTACCGTGTCCATATAAAATAGCTGGTTGAGGTTGTCCAGTGGTGTAAACATGTATGATGCAAAACACTTACTGGCATAATTTCTTTTTACTGTCCTTGATTACCAACCTTATTTGGTGTAAGCAGGTCACTGTTCATCCATTTCCTACTAAGTAAAAACAGTTTTGGGATGCACATGCAGGCAGTAATAGGGACCAGCTTGTGAGGAACATGATCTTCAAACATAAACTGGTCAGGACTTCCTTTTGACGCCTGGCCTGAGAATCGGCTTTGTTTATATGGGTCCTGTCACAACCATAGAGCAGGGATTAAAGCAATGCCGAGCGTACCAAGTGGTGAAAGATAACGTCTCCCTGTCGGATGTGTTGGCTGAAATCTTCCAGATGCTCTTGAGTCATGTGGGGGTTCTGTCTATTGGAGCATGACCATCCTGAACTCCTGAAAACACATAATTTTTTCATTGTCTATCCAGAGTGGGTCAGTGTCCTTGAATGTATAAGGAAGGAAAGAGCAGAAATTGCTTGCTATCTTTTGAAATGCCAGTATGTGTGCATCTTATCCATGCATATTTGTATACTCCTGTATATTATTGAAGCATTATGGTTTGAATTACAGCTTTCTTGGCAGAACATAAAGTCTCTACTGACTTTATTGATCTCAGGAAATCAGTACATTGTGTGAAATGTGTCTACCCCCTCACACTTCCCCCGAACAGTACTTAACTTACCCCAGGGCAGGCAAGACGTATACAGGTGGGATATCGCACGTATATGTGAGTGTTCAATGCTCTGAGCTATTTATACACTGCATCAGCCTTCCAGCAACAATGCTACCCCTAGTTATCAAGCAACTCATCCTGGTCACTTACTGTAATTCACTTCAGCAGTGTCTGGTATAAGTGGCAGGATTGTAGGTGCCTTTGTATTGTTAATCAGAGCCTAAATTATACGGAGTAGTGGAGAGTAAATTTTATGTATGCCAATACGTTTAGTTAAGTACATACAATGAACTGTTGATGTCTGACAGTGATTCTTTGATTTTGCACATCAATTTTAAAGGAATGCTTTTCCTTTGGTGTAATGGTGTGTTTGGTGTGTGATCTTACACGACAAGTGGGTTTTTGTTTTCTGAGTTTTGCACCTTGCTATAAAAATGCCTGCACCAAATGGCAAAGCTAGTCAAAAAACTGTTAAGGATAAAGCCTTTACTTGGGACCTAGGATATGCATGGGTACATTATGAACTTGTAACGAGGAGCCTGGGGACTACTAGATCACCCCCAATGTTCTGACTGGCTGTTAATTGTATAGCCCTCCAGCTGCTGGGGCTTGTTAGCTGACCAAAGTGGATTTTGATGAAACCTGAACTTCAGTGGCAAATGGCAGGACAGAAGATAGACTAGCTTTATTAGCTCATGAAAGATTTTTTAATTTTGTTTGTTTGTTTTGTTTGTTTTTTAAATCCAATTGGATCAGCCAAAGCACCTGAAGTCGTACGCATTTGTAACGTGAAGCTGCCCCACTTGCCTGTATTGTGATTGGCCACTGGGCTGTAACTTTGTGTAAAATGATAGCTTGAGGCCTGTGGCTCAGTGACTTACTGAAGACTTGCTTTTCATGTGTGGACCACTTGAGTTATGTGAAAGGATTTAACTTCCTTGGAGCTATGATTGAGATTTTATTTTTTTATTTTTTGAGTTAGTAGATATTAGTGTAATTATAATTATTCATGGAAATAATAATGAGAAATCTATACTTTGTCCCTAACTGGGCACCGTATTGTAGAGCTCTACACTGAGAAGGCGTAAATTCCTTGTCTATCCAAAAGGAACACTTTTTTTTTTTTAATTTAATTTTATTTATTTTTTATATATAATTAAGGCCATTCATGTATTTGGTTTCACTGACACAGACAGCATGTTATACTTTATAAGCTGCTTGCTTAAGTCAAGGCGTTTTTCTCTCATATCATTTCTCATATATATTTGGGCAATAATTTAACCACATTTTTAAGCTCATGTCATTTGTGATTGTGTTGTTAAGACTCCACCCCGCACTGCCTTCAAAAAAAAAAAAATCGGAAGCTGCTGGACAGGAACACAGTCAGTGGGATTGTTTCCTGTTATCAGACTGCAGATCCTAATTTGGTTAGCATTTGCAGTTATTATTGTCTCCCTCCAGCTTCCTTTAATGCAAGAAACCATGAGCCATTGACTAGAGGCTTATTGTAGGCATGATGTCAGCAACACAACATCCTGCACAGGCAAAAACAATTTAATGTGGTATCAACACCGAGTGAAAAAACTGCTGGCAGACTACTTTAGTTAAACCGGCTCCATGGAGTCTATGGCTCATATTCAGCCACAGGGTATGAGGGGTCAAAGAGCAATGTCATATAAAGCTCTAGAGGGCCAGAGGATGGTGTGGACAGCAAGAGCGGAGGCTTCAGGGCTTCATTTTGGGAATCCTGTTGATCTGAATGCACTGAGAAAATGTGCTGTGTGTGCTGATTAAAGATCTATCAATTATGTATGAGCCTGTTTCCCAAGAAATCAACTAAAGTTAATCAAAGTAAAATCTGATGAAATATTAAATGAAAAGATGAAAAGCCTACAGTTTTAATATGAACTTCCACAATTTTTGTGTGCTTTAATGTACTATATGGCCAAATGTGGTTCTTCCCCAAACTGGAAACATGCAATTGTCTTTGTGTCTGTGTATACTTTAGAGGACATGTATGAGGACAGTGTGACAGCAGTGAAGTCTGCAGTAGGAATGACAGACTGGTTCAAGGTGAAGGTTGAATTGCATCAAGGATAGCCTCTGAGCCCTTTCCTGTTTGCAGAAGTGATGGACAGGTTGACTGATGAAGTCAGACAGTAGTCTCCTTTAACTATAATGTTTGCGGATGATATTGTGATTTGTGGTGAGAGTAGGGAGCAGGTGGAGAAGAGCCTGGAGAGGTGGAGGTATGTGCTGGAGAGAAGGGGAATGAAAGTCAGTAGGAGTAAGACAGAGTACGTGTGTGAATGAGAGGGACGGCAGTGGAGTGGTGCGGTTGCAGGGAGAGGAGGTGGAGAAGGTGGAGGAGTTTAGGTACCTGGGGTCAACAGTGCAAAGTAATGGAGAGTGTGTTAGAGAAGTGAAGAAAAGAGTGCAGGCAGGGTGGAGTGGGTGAAGAAGAATGGGAGGAGTGATTTGTGATAGAAGGATATCTGCAAGAGTGAAAGGGAAAGTTTATAAGACTGTGGTGAGACCTGTTTTGTTGTATGGATTAGAGACGGTGGCATTGAGTAAAAGACCGGAGGTCGAGCTGGAGGTAGCAGAGCTGAAGATGCTGAGATTTTCATTGAGAGTGATGAGGATGGACAGGATAAGAAACGAGTTTATTAGCGGGACCTCGCACGTAGGACGTTTTTATAGACAAGGTGAGGGAGGTGCGATTGAGAAGGTTTGGACAAGTGCAGAGGGGACATGGGTTATACCGGATGGGAGAATGCTAAGGATGGAGCCACCAGGAAGGAGGAAAAGAGGAAGACCACGGAGGAGGTTTATGGGTGTGGTGAGGGAAGACATGCAGGTAGTTGGTTTGAAAGAGGCAGATGTAGAGGACAGAGTAGTATGGAGACGGAGGATCCGCTGTGGCGACCCCTAAAGGGAGCAGCCAAAAGAAGTAGTAGTCTGTGCATACTATAGCATTAGGAATTTCCCTTTATTGAAAAACTAAAGACCCAAACATGTTCCAGCACGACAGTGATGCTGTGCACAAAGAGAAGTCCATAACGGCAGGGTTTGCCAAGACTGATGTGGAAGAATTCTTCAGGAGGAGTCCTGTACAGACCTCAGTTCTAATAACCACCTCAGGGATCAAATAAAACCTAGAGCTGCCCAATCATCAGTGTCTAAACTACTTTCCCAGTAGAGTGGGTTAACTAAATTTATAATGGGATGTTCAGCAATTGTCCACTTACTTTTGGTCATAATGTATATAGAATATATAGCAATTTAGTGGCAGTAAACAGGATATAAACTGCAGTGGCTGTTCAGGAACTAAAATGTTGTCTTTACTTCTTTTATCAGGATGGAGCTCTTGCACCAGAAGATCAAGATGGATCAGGAGATGACTATGAGTTCTCTGGGTCAGGGTCAGGAGATGATGGTAGGAGATCTCGTTTTAAAGTTTTTTTCTTGGAAAACCCAATTCTATAGTTTTCATAGAAAAATTATCCCTTTCTATATAGATGATGTATGTTGGTTATAGGTCTAACATTAATTCTGTATTTTAATTTTAAGACTTCTTGATCATGCCTGATGTGACAACCCAAGCAAGTCCTAACACTACGAAGACAGCATGGTTCACAAATGCCCCCGTTCATATTCCAGAACATCCTGTTACCCAGTTTGTCTCCCCCCACACTGAGCCTGAAACATCTGGCCATGACACTGAAGCTCCTCCATCATCCACCACCCAGATCACTGAGACTCAAACATCTCCCGTTATCATCAAATCTCTTGGCTCAGAGGAAGATCAAAAAAGTGAGACCACAACAGTAAGCGCTGTGACGCAGCCAAAGACAACTCTGCCTCCAGCCGAGAAACTACCCGTGGTGCCCACGCATAAGGAACAATATACAACCACTGCCCATGATGAGGAGGACACCAAAGAATCATTTGTAATTGAAGAAGCTACCAGTATAGTTGAAGCAGTGAGTGTGACAACTAAAGCGCCTACAATGGAGACTACTCCACCACTTAGGAGTACATCAACAGCTAGTAATTCAGCTGATATTGAAGCTTCAGGTGATTCTGTTGAATCCACAACTGTGCAAGCCATTGAAGATAATCTGATTGAAAATAACATCATACCCGAGGAGAATAAACCTATCAACAGGATTCTAATGGTAAAAAGGAACTGTTATGTTATATATGTGGAGAGTAATTTGTTAACCTGCACTTATATTCATATTATATACAGCATAACAACTAGGGATGGAAAAAAGATACAAATTCCACCTAACACCATTATTTTCCTTCGACAGGATAATGGTGACTTTGGATTCGACAATGAAATCCAGAAGCCGGGAACAAGATCAGGACAACCTGGGTCCGAGTCTGATTTTGCTGTAGGCAGTGCTTCTGACAACGATAGCTTACTGGAAAGAAAAGAGGTCCTGGCAGGTAAGCGTCACTTTAAACCCACATTGTTCCAACATCGTGTTTTGATATTTGGATCCAGTGGAACATGCTGCCTTTTTTTTAGCTTTTAGAAACCGTAATTTATAATGTATGAGTGAGTTCGTTTGCTCATTTAACATTTATTCCATACGTCCGTCCGGTGTCATAGTACAAAAATGACTTTATCTTTAAGAGAATGAGTAATTTGAATGAACTTATCTTTTCCATGTTGTTTTCTTTCCAGGTGTCATTGCAGGTGGCGTGGTGGGCTTGGCTTTTGCTATCATGCTTGTCACTCTCATGGTCTACCGCATGAAAAAAAAGGACGAGGGTAGTTATTCACTAGACGAGCACAAACACCCCAATGGAGGCTACCAGAAACCACAGAAGCAGGAAGAGTTTCTGGCATAAAGACTCTTATATGTCTGGTTTCTGTCTCTTTATTCTATGCTTGACTGTCACTTAAAACTTCCTAACTTGCCAGATTCCACATGCTCGGTGACCCTTTATTTTATTTTATTTTTTTGATTATATGCCCACGTTGGATTTGCGACACATTGGATTTGCGCCTGAATTGGTCGGTTGAACCTTGCTTGGGTTATCTCCCCCCCCCCCCCCCCCCCCTTTTCTAATGGATTCTCACACTGTGGATCGAGACTGTCCTCATGAGCCCTAGTTAAGAGTGAGGGACTCGGGAGTCTGCCTTATTTTTTTTTTCTTTTTTCGTTATGGTTCTGCTTTCTGCCAGTGCTGGGAGACCACAGCAAACGTGGACCAGCTTCTCAATTCCACAGTGCCTTATTTCCTGTTCCAGGGATCCTGTTCCTGCATCGAGTAGTGAGAGAGCTCACCCTCCTCCAACTGTTTGTTACCTCGGTAACAGATAGTTGCCATAGGGACAGAAAACATGGATTGCACTTTTGACATGCAAACATTACAATCCTGAATTACAATCACTGTTTGCTTGGAACTGATTATGTGTTTCTGCTTGGCCTGGGCTCTCTTACTTTCATTTGTTGAAACTGTTATGTTCCACATTGGTTTATCACTTGTGTGTTTGTGTGGAAGGAGAGTTGCCTCGAGTGGGATTCCCTTCAATTTCTTCTTTGTTTTGTACTCCTTAGATGGCGTGTCGGAACAAGCGAAACAATGGGTATTTGGAAATTTGTATAAGAAATTGTTGATAAGACATGACTGTCCTCTTGCGCAATGTTGCTGTGTTTCTTAGGAAGCAAAATGACTTGACGTTCTGTATACCCTGAATTCACAAATACACTTAAAGTTTCTCAAATATTACACAAGTGCAGTCGTTTTTTTTTTTTTTTTTTTGTTTTGGTGTTTTTTTTTTTTTTTTTTTTTTTTTTTTTTTTTTTGGAGGGGGGGTTGTGAGGGTTACTCCAGCTCTTTGTACATATGCTAGTGGACCAAATCTACAGCTTGAAAACCTTTACTGAGATGGATGACAGCTAATGTATATTACCAGGTCGTTTGAGGCCGATTTGTATAAGCGTGTAAATGTTTCTCTGTTTTTAGTACATACGTATTAAAGGACTGCTCAGCCACAGTGAGCTTTCTGTAAAAACTTCACAATCAATACTGCCTAAACCAAATGTTGTGGAAAAAAATGTCTTATGGCTCCCTGGAAACTACCAAACAAAGTGTGTTAATTTCGAACCGTCAAACACAATTTTTTATTAAAGCTGTTCATTTGTGTAAATGCTAATCTCACATGCCCTGGAATAGGCTGCTTATAATGACCGAGCAGAGTATTGACATATTACTAGTAAATGCATTTGTGTGTTTTACTGAACCTGCACGTGCCATGTTCTTTGTACAGCTTTATTTTGGTTTTCAGCTGTTTCTTTAATTCCTTTTTTTGGGGTTTTTGTTAACAAACGAACAAATGTTTTGACTCTATGTAGACCCGTATTCCAGGCTTAAGGTTAGCTCAACTATTTGTCCATAATGGAATTTTTTTTTTTTTGAAAGCGGAATTGGCAAAAGTGTGTGAAAGTACGCTCTCGCAGCCGAGGTAGCACGTTTGTGCCTTTGCAGAATGGCTGACCACACCTCAGAGAGAGCAGCCTTTTGTGTTTTGTTGCTGTGCAAAAGAAAATTAGACCTACTTATGTCCTAGTTTGTACAAATCTCTCTATTTATTATGCACAGTTGTTTTCTTGTTTAATAAAAGGGAGTCCATTTTCAGCATTGTGTAACGTGTAGTTTGTGCAGGTGAATGACCCATGAGCCATGTTTAGTGTTATGAGCTCTTTGTATTGAACTTCCTTAACAGATACTAATACTATTATGCTATAAACATACTAATGGTGTTACGTTTACTGGTGTTAATGTTGAAGATATGTCACTTTTTAATAAACAAATAATGACTGAAATCTGTTGTTAGTAAACCAGCCATTAAATAGAAGTGCCAGTCATGTTCCAATATGCAATTTTTTTAATCCAACACTGAGGATGCTTTAATTTTGCATATTTTATTATTATTAGGCTAAAAGTGTATCTGTGCCCCCATCCCCAGGTATTGCATAACTCGGTGATCAAAAAGTAAACAGCAGTATCATTGATAGCTCATTGCTTATTCATGACAAGCAAGTTGGTTACTCTGTCCTGGTAACTATATGCATACATTTAAAAGCATTTTTATACACTACATTTGAACATGTCACCCCTGACATTTGCTTTTAAGGTAGTTATAAGGTAACGCTCTGAGAAATGGCATAGTGGCTTTGAAACTTATTGCAACATGTATATAACACTCGAACATGGAAAAAGCTGACTCATAATGATGTTATAGGTTGGGCTCTTTGTACGTGAGCAGCTTGAATGGCCGGCCAGGTCATGCTTGAATGAGTCATTAGCTAGTGGAAATGATTTGAGCAACTTTGGCACTCGCTACTTGCTTTTACCATATAGAATAAAGTTAGCTACTGAGTTCGAACACAAGGTTATAGTATAGTAACCTCCTGTAAGAAAACAATGTGATTTTATTGCTGCAAATCCCAGATACCTATATAGGATAAGGTGTTTGTTTGTTTGTTTGTTTTTTTTATAGATGCAGAAATCCATGATTAAAATGCTTTCGATTTTAGATGAGTGAATCCCAAAGTCTGGCATATGAAAAGTTTACATATACCAGTGGTGGGCGGTCAGGGCCAGCAAAGCCTTCTCTGCTGGCCTAAACACTATCAGAAGCACTGAAAACATTCACAACCCAAATTCTAATATTTGTTACATGAAATTGTATTAATTTATTCCCAACAGTTTATTCTCTTCATTCCGTAGTGTTTCTCTTGGCACTGCTTCAAGTACGTGTATGTGGATGTTAGATTTTTTTTGTCCAATTAGATTTCTTATGTGCTGCCAAGTCAATCTAAGCTGCCCAGGGCCTTCAAAGTCTGTACTGCTGGCCTTTTTTTTTTTTTTTTTTTTTTTTTTTTTTTTAAACCATAGTCTCCTTAATAAATAGCTCTGTTTCTTTAACCAGTCAGATTTCAAATTTGCCTCACAGGGCATCTAGCTGGCTCAGAAAAGCTTCAGCATTTTTCCGTCCTCTGATTGATTGGTTGGTCAGAGGGAAACTGTTACAGCGATGTTCGACTGGCAAAACAAGCATGTAGCTCTGCACACAATAATAAATCAGAGTTAGACTTTTTTGTGCCTACGGAGAAAGAGAAATCGATTAGGTCTCGGACATTCTTAAAAATCCATTTTCAAGAAAAGCAAGACATCGTGAGGAGGTCGGCCAACCCTGAAGCTAGCTAGCTTGTTTCAGCCCGGGAAAGGGTTTGTTCTCCATTTCCAGACCAGTGAATACGAGCGGTACCACTGGATTACAGCCTCTGAGGAGCGGTGCAAATTATGAATCTGCATCTCTGGTGAGTAGGTTGTATTTTATTTACATTTTAAATGTTTTTGTCATGTTATTAGACAAATATTGATTCTGAACTGCTCCAGATGATGTAGGTGGCACAGTTGTGGTTGTAGTGTAGAGGTTTGGAGTTGTCTTAACTGGGTTTCTTACTTTAGTAAAATGGTATTCACCCTCCATATGTTAAATGCCTCTCTCTCTGTAATGCCACACGCTGTTATTACGTTTTTGTATAGTATTGATGGTTTCTGTAATTGCGATGTGAGAGTGGCGGTATTAAGAGGTGGATTAAGTCAGGTAAGTCTCCACTGAAGGCCCAGGTACCAAATGCACGACCCGCCACTGACATATACATACAAAAAATTATGAAGAAATTACAGTCTGGTGCCATCTATAATGTATCACTCACCATTACACCAAAAATAAAACTTTTATGAGTCTTGGTGTGAAACACACTCAGGGAATAGTGTTCCTGGATGCAGACTCGTGGAAGAGAGCCAATCAGATTGTAACATTCCAAACCCTCTCAAGATTATGGTGAGAAAAGTGAACAAAGGATATCAGATGCTCCGGAGCTCAATAATGTACCAGCTAATATCACATCTAAGCCTTATGTCTTAACAAGGATTTGTTTAAACACTTTGACATTTGCTTCTTGTTGAAAAGTTTCGATCTAAGTAATCTCTTAATGTTTTCCCAGAATTGGAATTCACCACTCCCGGAGTTGAGCAGTTACCCGTGACGCCACCGTGTTGCTAAATGTTTTCTACCGTTACTGGTAATATGAGGCACATGGAAGTGTGTTCAAGGTTGGGAAATGAAAAGGTATGTGATTCCAGTTAAATCTCTTGCATGTTGAGACATGTCGCAGAATGCCAAGGAAACTGTTCCCTCCTTCCTCAATGTTCTGCTCTGTCTCATTAGTGTGACTAATTTCCCCTTGGGTGCTGTAGGCCTGTGGATAACTGCTTTAACTGAGGATAAAGAACAAGAGAGATCTTTCACAAAGACCTCACACATTGCTAAAAGTCTATCAAGCTGTGGGATGCTGGGGAGAGGAGAGCGGCAAGGAAAATGCATATTTTTCCAAGCAGTCGCTGACTTTCATCGATCAGATGACAGCTGGACTGCAGTAGGCACAAACACAGCATAAACATCCTATTATCTAACCAACTCCACACTCCCCTGGCTCCTGATAGATGCCATATGGTACAGGACTAGCCAGAGAAAAATTCGACAAGTTCCTGTCTTCACTGGTGTAAACTGATTTTTTTGGGAATAAGTAAGACATTTGATGCCTAAGTCAAAAAAATAGTCATTATGAATATTAACTTGCCAGATGTAAGCTGTCTGGATGGACATAATTTCGTATTACTAACTGTGTGTCAGGGTCATGTGCCACTAACTCTTATAATTGTTCCAAGGCCCTGCCATGTCTGCCATTTCTTCCACATGAACGGGTATGAACCTGCATTAGCACAATCTGATAATTGCATGGACGTTTACCCTCATAAATCATGCGTGTATAAACTGAAACAAGAAACAAAACATACACCTACACTATTTGTGCTCTATAGCGGTTGACATTGTCCCTGGAGACATATTATCCACTTTCATTTTGTCAAACTTTAGCTTTTATTATAAATGTAGTAATGTCATCTAGTAGAAATATTTTTCTTAGACACTAAATGTGCAAAAACAATAAAAGCACCAGTTTGCATTAGATGACGGCAAGATTTTTCTAAGGTAGTCCTGAAATCCTAACAAAAAGAGGAAAATAATGGCTCCGAAAGAGTTTGTTTTGCTGACTCTGTTATACTCAGCCATCATAAAACACGATACATGAGGAAACTTAATAGATGAATCTTAATTTATTAATGAACTGATTTCTCAGTTGTTGCAGCTCTATTATTAACTTATTTGTCAAACTGGTTATTAGTGTGTTAAAACCTTAGTTTGTATTGAAACCCTTTTAGTTTACTGTGCTTTGGGTGAACCGTAGTTTGCTGCAGGCCATGGGAAAGCCCAATCCCCTCACACACGTCTGTTGCATTGGCCCAAATAGACCTAGCACAGCAGGGGCCTCTTTCTAATGAGGTGCTTAGACTTTCTGGTTGTCGCATTAAATCGTAAAGCAGACTTTTAACCTTTCTTTATGACTTCCTTTTATCCCATATAGAGGAAAAACCCTGTGCTCAACTGTCCACCACCTAGCAGCAGTGAGCCCAGTGTGTTTATGTGGGATTATGTTCGAGTCCCACACATTTTCCTGTCAGTGAGTTGGGATCTGTGTATCACGCTCTCATATCCTTAGTCTGGTTCGGCTGTGAATCACAAGCCGTTTTATGATTCACTCGTAAAAGTCGTGGGCTGTGAAAGCCTTCCTGTATTGTCATGCTTATGTGCTCATAATACACAATCACTAAATGCTTACTAAAGTCTAAATAATTTTAAGTAGAATTTACTTTGTAAAATGTTGGTACTAAAACAGGCAGCTTTGTTTTCCAGGTGATGGCAGATTTTGCCTACACTTATTACATCAGTTCATCAATGTGAAATGTCAATTGGTCTTTTCTGAGATGAGATATTACAAATGAAATGCATACAAAATAGTGTTGGGTAGAGTGTAGGTTACAATTCCCAAATGTATGCAATACGAAGTATCATTAGACATTTATTTAGAATAAGCTTGTACTGTTGTAATAAAAGTCCAAAACTAGCCCTAGGCATGCTAATGAGCTAACCATGAAGTGCTAAAGAGCTACAGAGATAAACAAAACATACATTACACACATTAATAAGGTTTTTCTTTGCACAGATCCCACTTTAGAGGACCGTTCCTCAGCATTATTTCACTTAGAAAAATAAGGGTTCCAATTTTTCTCCTAGCTAGCCCTATGTTTAGATTATATAACTATATATACAGTATATAAAACTATAGCCATTTATTGAGAGGTTCTCTAATGATCTATAACCAAAAGTACTCAGAAAAGGTTATTAATCAATTCAATAGAAAAGATCAGGTTTATATCAATAATAAAAAAGACTGGCTTGTTATGATTTACTTTGCGAGAACATGTATTCATTACTGTATATATTATAATCAAGTGATCCATAACTGTAATATTATTACTCACATTTCTAGATAATCTAACCCAATTGTCGAGCTTATCATACCCATGTTGACTGGTTTGGGAAAAAAAAGGACCTGTTAAAATAAATTTGAACAGTTAAGGCATCAGACTCAATGAAAGACATCAGTTTAGTGTAAAAGTAATGGTGTAATACAGCGGTCCCCAACCTTTTTTGCACCACGGACCAGATTAATGTTAGACAATATTTTGGGGGTTTATAAATACAAGTTAAAATGATACGACCGTCATAAAAACTGGTATTTTCTCAATATAATAATAAATGTGAATCCACTGTGGTGGTGTTTGTTAATTTTGCTCACTTGGAGGTTTGAATTTAGTGGTAATGTATTATGTGTTACTGGTTGGAGCAGCCCCTTTAAGAAGGTAGCGGATGGAGGTAAGACATGTAACCAAGGCAAGCATCCTGACATGCATCAAGAGTGAGTCATAGACAGATGTGGAGGAGAGAATCCGGTAATTTTCCAAAATAAAACATCATTCAGAATCAGATAATAAATCAAACGGAAAAAATGTAAGTTATGTATTCTTTCTGTGCGGCCTGGTACCAATTGACCCACGGAACCTCTCACTCGGGCCTCATTTCTTTCGTTCACAAGGTGTTCCTGTCTGTAAACCCACCACTCACAGGATGCTATGAAAACTCCAAAAGGTTGTGTGAAAATTCCTAGAGATCATACACATTGGAAATACTTAAACCAGACTATCTGGCATCCACAATAATGCCATAAAGTCAAAGAGAGCCCTCTTTTTACTCATTCTGATCTTTGAGGTGAGCGTAAACTGAAGATTTTGACTCATGTCTACGTGACTTGATGCATTGTGCTGCTTTCACATGATTGGCTGATTAAAGAACTGCATAAATGAGCAGGCTTATGGGTGTTCCTATTTATGTGGATGATGAGTGTATCTTGATCAACTCACAGGCGTCATGGATTGTGTATATGAAAGACTAATCCTTTGAAATAACTCTTCCACAATAGTAGGACAGCCAATAACAGGTTTGCCTAGCAACGCCTTTTCAACCAGAGACATCCAAAGTTCAACTCACTGTTGCCTGAGGCCTTTCTGATCTTGAACAAAGGCTAGTTGCACATATTCTCATGAAATAATATAGAAAGAATTTGCTCTGCTTTAACATAGGTGTATTAACAGAGTCATGTGCTCAGTTTACTAATCGGCAGCAACTTCGTGGATGAGCTGTGTCTAATGGAATCCCAGTTTGTTAATAGTTCACATTTCTCACCAGAATGGTGGTCTAATTAATAGTGGAGCGCCCATATTTAATCTTGTAAATCACCAGCCAGTACCACACAATTCTGTTTTGTTAACAGATATAACATTTACAGTGATATTTTGATTATTTATATAACCCTATTTTGTGTAAAACCACATTAACCGGTCTGATATTTAAAGTCTTGTAGCTCCAGGGTTAAAAATAATAGTCAAGGAGGAAGAGGTACATTAGGCTATTAGGTGAAATGTGTACATATGAATTTTTGCCAGTCTATATCATAACATTCTCAAAAGCATCCCCATAGTTCCAAATATTTCCAGCCTTGAATTCACATAGCTCATCAATCAGTTCACAACTTGTATGCACATGAGTGCGGCAAGCAAAGGATGATTATATAAAGAGAGGCAAGATAAGACAGCAAAAACTTAAGAGGCCTGCAAGACATAACACTGGAGTGAAAAACAAGATTTAAGTTGAAAAACAAGTGATGTACTGAGATTTTCAGCCTTTGTTTGCCTGCAAATCAACATAATTCAAAGTATTTGTATATTTACAAAATAAAGTATTTATAGCATTCTTTTTTTAATTAATTCATTAATTAATTAATTTTTTTATTAAATTTTTTTTTGCAGGGTCTCTGGTGATCTAGTGGTTAGGACGCGGCGCTCTCACCGCTGCGGCCCGGGTTCGATCCCCGGTCAGGGAACCAACCCCAGCCACTCTTAGTGCCGGTCCCAAGCCCGGATAAATGGGAAGGGTTGCGTTAGGAAGGGCATCCAGCGTAAAAACATGTCCCAAATCAAACATGCGGATGATCCACTGTGGTGACCCCTAATGAACGAAGCCGAAAGAAAGTTTATAGCATTCATTTTTTTTCTTTACATTAATAACGTTTAAAAAAACATCTTTGCTTTTGGGGTTCTATCTTCAAAGTGAAGCATAACTGGAAAAAGATGGTGTCCAGCATCCAGTGTAGTGTGTAGTAAATCCTGATAGTGTGTCAGCAAGGAGTGGGGTTAACTAAACAATAGCAGGGGCTCAGTCTCAATCCTGGTATATGTCCACATTCCACCCAGAATCTCACAGGAGCCACATGCCAGACATTCTCATGTCAACTCTTTCCTTCCCTCCCATTAAACCCACATTAATATCCGAGAAGAGAACTGGGGAAAACTCCAAGCAGGCATTTACAAATTATCCAGGTTTACATAATAAAAAGTATAATACAACACAGACAACAGTTTTTGGTCATTTTGCGTTTCACTTTTCTGTAGACATGTAGACCAAGGCTATTAATTTGGTTGTTAAATCTCATAGGGCTTAACTAACCCCATCATGTAAGTATTGATGCCACACAGCAGGATAATTCCATAATAAGCATACACAATATGGCCAAAGCTTGTGGACACCTGATCATCACACCAATACAAGTGTCATGAACAGAGTCAAGACCTCCTCCCTACAGAACACCTTTCAGATGACCTGGAACTCCAATATCCTGTGGAAAGCCTTTGCAGAAGTGTGGAGGTTGTTATAATAACAAAGGAGGACTGGAAAAGGATGTTCAAATGTTGCACAAGTGAGTGATGGTGAGGAGCCCACATACTATGGGTTATAAACTACAGCAGATTTGAGAGATGGCTGATGTAAATGGGCTAAACGACAGTATATGGTCACTGCACAATCCAGGAATATCCAATGAATTATTTCACTTCATGAATTAAATGCTGTAGAACTGAATATAATATCTAATATCAAATATAACTTGAACTTGTACAAATTCTTATAAAGCAGCAACCCTGGAGCTGATTTTATTCTAACCCAATGTAAGGATTCATGCAACTTAAAGTAAATCTGTGAATTTGTGCAGACAATTTTAAGGCTGCTTTCCTGACACATGCATAACACATCATCAGTAGTGTCTGAAATGGCACATGTGAAAGTTGTGGGTGTAATGATAGTGACTAAGCTAACCTAATTTTTACCCTTAGTGTTTTTTTTTCCCTCAAAATGCATGTGACTTCAGAAATATTTTGGTTAAAAATACAAAGGAAAAGGGAAAACTAATCAGTTTCCAGTAGAAGCCAGTAGATATTACAATTTACTAGTTATTAACAAATATTTAAAGCTCACATATAATATCGCGAGCATCCATCACTGCTATGATTGTCTCATATATAGGATTAACTTGAGGGGACAACAGCTCATTATCTTGCTCAATTTTAATGCTGACTGTATAAACTGGTCAGTTTAAATCAGACTTTCTGTTCATACCCAAATCATACGAGTAACACATTTAAATCGAATTAGCACAGTCTTTTACTTATCTTAATAACGGAATCTTACTAATCTTAAAACGGAAACCTCCGTTTTTTTTCCTCCTTTAGTATGGTAACAAATTTATTTCATTGAGTACAAAGTGGAACGAGTGGGTAAGCAAATTTACACTAAGTAATCATGTGGAGTAGTCTTTTCACAATGGATTTATTAATCCTCAATTCTTTCCAGCCAGATGATAATACGCTTTATTGTGAGTAGGAAACATGAAGAGGCAGAGGAGAAGAATTTTGGCAAGAGAGAGTATAGATTTAATTCAAAAAGCAGCAGGAAGAAACTCGATTGAAAATGAGAAGATAGCCGGCTGGTCGAGACAGACAGGAAACGACAGGTGAGGGATAAAGCGCCACAAGGAAAGGAGGAGAAGGTGAAGGAGAGGTAGAAGGAGTGACGGAGAGAGGCTTTGTAGCACAGTAATGATCAGATGTCCCTCAGCCCTTATTTTCCCAGCTCCAGCTGGATCAAGTAGATCAAGAGGCCCTTTCACACACACCTGGACAAACAGGCAATAAAAGGCAATTGTTAATACAATTATTAACACAATCATTTCTGGCAAAGGTAATATGTATAAAAGAATATGCAAGTCATGATACAAGTTCACAATATAAATTAGAATTTTATTCTTAAGTGTCAGTTGTAAATGTCATGTTGGGAATGTATTGTACACTTGTATGCCGGGGGGATTCTTCTGTTTCCTACTGAGTGTCAGAATATTTGCATGAAACAAGTTTTTCAACCACACGTTCCCAAATAATTATGTAATTTATTTTAATCAACGTTTCTGCCCGTCTACTGAATTGAGAATTTGTGTCCTCATTAATTATTTAATTCAATTCAATTCAGATTTAATTAATGGTGCCTTTAACAATGGACATGTTTTCAAAGCAGATTTACAGAAATTATTGAATTATGTACATTTTAAATACATAAAGTAGTCCCTATATTATCCGCATATTAGCCATATGAACTTGTTTAATAATGCACAGTTTGTTCTTGTGGGTATGCTAAACAATTCACATAATGAACATTAGAATAAATCTAAATGTATTTATTTTTACTAGTAATTCCATTTAAATTTAAGGTGGACTGCTGCTTCCAGGGTACATATTCCACAATGTTTGAACATATTCCTGAGTGAGTTCATTTTGCTTAACATTTGAAGTTAGACACTTTGTCCATATCCCACTTTTATCCTGGACTGCTGTTCACATGTCATCATTAGACCGTGTCGATCTTGGACCTTCATCCTCAACCTGTGCTTTAATGAAGAAAATGCACACACACACACAAGCCTGCTTCGATCAAAAGGGAAAGGATTTTCACATCCTTGTTGGCCTCCATTAATGAGCCCTGGAAATGGGCACAGGATTTATTGGTAACTTTATAGAAAGGAGTCGGGCTGCCTTGAGTCTGCAGGCCCTTCAGCGACATGCATAAATGCCCTCATAGCCTGAGTTATAGTGCAGACCTTTTAACAGGCTATCATGTTGCAAAAAAGGCATGTGAAGCAATATTCACTTTTAGACTTTTTCAGGGGTGACACATCTTACTGTTGCTCTATTTCTCAGACCAGCACAGTATGAGATATGTGGAGGGAGGACCTAAAGGTCAACTGTATTTTGAAATAGCTATGTGTGGCCTTTCCCACCTTTAAGCAACTCCTATTGTTTTTTTATATTTTGCAGGACCAAATATTGCATTTCTGAAGAATATTGTACGTCATTGCCTTGTCTCATTCTTATTTCTCAACCCGTTTAATAACCAACCAATATTCCTGACTCTTCCTTATCTTCATCTTCCCATCATATACACAATCTGAATTCCTATGTCATAAATAACCACTCTTCTTAATATTGTAATAAAAAAGCATAAATAATGCTGTCATGTATTGCTTTAAAGGTGGGAGAAAGGCGCTTTGAAGAATGTTGTTCTGGGTACCAGATGGCCACACTGAACAGGTCAGAATGAAAAAATATCAAAGGCACTGGACTGCAATTTATTGTGTGAGCTGTGATCTCACATTGCCTCCAAAGTGGAGTGATGTTTTTTATTGGTGTTTGCCAGTTCTCCACATGCACAATGTCAGAACCCGTCTCCGAGCGGACATATCACGGGTGGATTCTTTGTTGCAGTTGATTCCCAATGTAACACACTTAATAATAATAATAAAGAATAGACCTTGAAAACTAATGAAGGATCTTCAGTCTCTGATGAGGAAAAGCAAAAACTTCTTTATTGCAGTCACGTTCCACAGAGCTCAGTAGAAGGTGGTCACTTAATCACATCAAAATGATCAAACACACTCATTCTTCACACACACACACACACACACACACACACACACACACACACACACACACACACACACACACATATATTTATACCCTGGTGTCACATGGCACCTCTATTTTTTCTAATTTCTTTGTCTTGGCAAATTCCCCTTAATTTTCATTTCCTCTTATATCCTAACTTTGATTCTCTTCCCCTCATTGTGAGTCTATATTTGGACTTTCTGTTTTACCCAGTTACCCTTACTTTCGGCCTTTTTATATTATACTTTAAAAAATAAACAGCGTTTGTTATAAAACCTTCGCGTTCTCAGGTTCAGCCTCGTTTTTTTTTCAACTATTAAAATATTTTTCTCGACACCACCTCTACTCATTTTCTTTATCCAAAAACGCTGTCACTAGCAAATATAAATTTTTTAATTACCTTAATACTATCTGCTAAATTTGCAGCTGTCTTAATGTGGTCTGCATGTGTCTTTCTGTGTTCATGCATGTGTTTGTACATCTGAGAAAGGAAATGTCATTGAGACTTCATATGGTTGCAAATGTTTGCCATTTAAAATTGGACAGCTGAAAGATAAGAGTCGCTTTATCTTTAGAGTTGACAGAGAGTACACGAAATGGCTGATTTTCAGTTAAATGAAAAGCAGCCTGAACTATATAAATCAGGACATTGGTAAGAGTAAGTGTTCCAAGTGGAAATGGACGGGGAAAACGTATCTTCCAAAAATATACAGTAGACAAAGGCAAGTCTAGCTAAGGTACTTTATAAACTTTCAGTGAGCGTGCTTTGAGCTACAGTTTGATTTGCAATGCAACATGCCTCACAGGAATACCACACCTGTCAGCTATCATGCTATCACAATCCACCACAAACACAATGTCTTTGTTTTGAAAACAAAAGTAAAAGTCAAGAATAATGCTGTATGGTCTTGCTTTACACAAATTTCTGCAATCTTATAAATAGCTTATTAAAGAAGACTGTGAGAAAATCGGCTTATGGTGACCTCTGTTCTACATTCTTTCCACTCTTCACTCAAGCTCATAAGTATGTCCACATAACCGTGGTGACATTACATTTATTTAGTAACGAGACATGGTATTGCACTGAGATGGCCAGACAGTGATGCAATGCTGCTGCAACAGCCTTCAGCTCAAAAAGAAAAAATATAACTCTGCAAGGTATTATATTAGAATACCCTGGCACTTAATCAAGTACTGTCTTAAGTTAAAAATGAACCTTCTACTAAGGAAGCAGAGCATCATCTGTGAATCTGCTTATTCTTCACATAACAGACTCATACAGTCACTTAGACCAGACAGAAGAATCATAGCCTCTGAGTTGGGGTATTTATAGACTGACTGCTAGATATACAGTAAAGTATGGAAGTGAAATACAGATCGCATAAGTGTTTGTGAATGATAAGTTGTTTAGTGTCTATGAAATTCTTGGCTCCTTGAGGAGGCATGATGGGATTGATGATTCTGGCTGACCATTTATCTTAAACACATTCTTCCACAACTATACTACACAAGCTATGACCATCAGCATACATTAAATGAATGCTGGATAAATGAGTCTTTTGTAGCTCTAGATTTCAAAGACAATCGGTTTTCAAGCCATCTACGTTAACCTGTATCTGCATGATTTCTGCATTGCTTTGGTTTCTGTTGCAGCAGTTCGCGAGTGAATGGCAGAGCGGGATGAAACACCTGATTAAGATTACACCTGTAGCTGATTAGACTGCACTCTGTTTTAGTCTGATTTAGTCTTTACATGTTTCCATATAGCAGGATAAGGTAGGTGTCTCAATATTGTTTAGCAAAGGGTGGCTCCATATACACTGAAGGGCATTCTGTTTGCTTCACTAATCCATAAAACTCCTACAAGAACGTTCATATAGTGGAAAAATGTGGGGGGAAAACAATGGGTGGGCTGAGACACATAAGGGGAGGGAATGGAAATCCACATACATGCATTAAGAATAATCCACGTTTTTACTTTACTTTATAACACCTAAGTGAAGAGATCTATGATTATACAGTATTTGCAATGCAGTTACATGATGGATATGTGTGGATATCGGTGTGGGATTTCTGAAATGCCAGGTGGCAACACAAATTGCCCTTTTTGATTCTTTCAAACCTGGAAACTAAAGCTTTAACATTTTAGAGCTCTTTTTAACCATTAAGCATATCAACAATGTTCCCTGATATGAGTGTGAGTTTAATATGTTTATAGCTTGTAGAGGTTTGTATGAATACAATATATATTAAAATACACACCTGCATCCTAATCGATCAATTGAATTTGGTGTAATACACTGGTCTTTGACATTCATGTCTGGGTTACAGCAGCAGCCTTATTAAAGGCAGGTTAGAATGAAGTTTAGAGACATGATGGCGCTTTCAAATGCAGAGAATGACTGGAATGTGTGTGTGTGTGTGTGTGTGTGTGTGTGTGTGTGTGTGTGTGTGTGTGTTGGATTAGAGGCGCGGTATCCACTTCCACACACTTTTAAGCATCGCCAGCATTGAGGCAGAGATGAAAACAGAATGTGGGTGCTCAGAATAAAGGTTTCCTACGATCACACACACACGCACACACACACACACACACACACACACACACACACACACACACACAC
>JAAIIK010000016.1:7170482-7192309 GCA_014706435.1 Silurus glanis | reverse complement strand
ACACACACACACACACACACACACACACACACACACACACACACACATGCTATATCTCAATAAAACCTTTTTAGAAAACATTTAACTGTACAAAGAACCCATAAGGAATCCCTTTTTTAAGCATGAACACAGATAATCTATACAAACTGCAGACAGGCCGCATCCATGTGGGCCTCTATTCTCCATTTAATCCAGCTGTGAAATTGATTCGTTTCCATATGATGAAGAAAAGGCCTAAAACACCATAATTGCTAGGACTACAGTGAAGAAGCGTCTTTCTCAGCGTTCATTACACAAATGTCACTTGAAATATGAATTATTGAAAGCTTTTAGGACACTGAATAAAATAACAGTTGAAATGAAGGATTACTTTGACATAACAACCGTGTCTTCTCCAGCACTTCGTGGTGTGAATTTGCCATGTTAATCTTAGGTGTCAGAGAGCTAAAATTTATAGGTGTTAGAAAAGTAAAGGTGGGTGGCCGAGTCCAGCTCTGACTGTTCCCTGTTGAATTTCACAAGTTCATGGAGCCTGGACAAAATGGATATTATGATGGTACTTGCAAAGAGGTTAAAAGAGAAAGTTTACAGAGCTATCAAACATCTCACACAAGGGTTAAGGGAAGGACAATCTGTCTCTGCACTCATCTTATACTACATCCATCTGCATTACACGAGAGTATTGCCATGCTCATAGCATGAACAGATATACTGAGATGCATGGTATTACCAGCACATGCACATCATTGTAGTTCCAGCACTTTCAGCATTTACTCATAAAGGTAACAAACTGTACTATTCCTTGTCGCTGACATTTCTGTTTTTGCCTCTATTATTTATCCTTTGCCTGAAAAAAATTATTTGATTTGCTTTTACAGTCAAACTTTTGGGGTACATCAGTGGTCCTGAGGGTCCAATTATGTATTAAATTATGTTTAAATGAATATAATATATTTACATTTTAAAGAAAAGGATAAATACTAAAAAAATACTCTGGTGTTGTACCATCAATTAGCAACAAAAAATAGAGCTGTGCACCTTTATTTCTAAGAGTGAGATGTGTTAAACAGAAGGCCATCTGGATTAACATAAGCAACAAATTAAACAAAGACAACTTTTCAAAGAAATGTAAAACACTTTGTTCTTAAATAATGCACAAGTAGTATGAAAGTGCCCTGATATTATAAATCACAATACAGTAACACTCAAATGACAACAGGAATGCTTAGTTCATAAAAAGTATAAAACTTCACCACTTCCACTACAACTAACAAGCCTTCAACATTGATGAACTACTATATAACACTTCTTAATATTCCCTTCTTTTCCTTTCTTATCAGAGAGATGGCTGCTTGTCAAAGTCATCTGAGATCTAACCCTCCCTTGCCCCATTGAAGTGTGGGAAAAGGAGCATGAACAGATGCTTTGTGGAGCAGATCGCTTTCCTTTTCCTCATCAATGGCAGACTTATGCTCGCCTGGTCCAGGGTTTCGGCGCTTCTGCCAACTCTCAAAGGAGCTTTCATGTCTCGGAATGATGAATGGAATAGAAGCTAGCAGACCTTCGTCCTAGATTTGATGTCGTCTTAACCAAATAAACTGCATGTCCTTGGAGGAAAGGAAAGCCTGATTCACACTTACAACTTCTACAGATAACAGATAAAGCGTGCCTTTTATTTCGGAGGTCTCGGAGGTACATTTCACCTTTAAATTCATCTATCCATAACAGGATACTAAGCCTTGGTATTTACAAATGTCACCAAATCAGCTCCATACACACTCCTCACTAACTAAGACCACAATACTGTAGCTACAATCACATACAGGAATTATTTAACAGCATCATATTGTAGCTTTGTTTTTAGTGCATTCGTTAATTAGGCCACTATGCATTATCACCACACCCCTTTCTATTTTTCACCACCATAAATTCATACATTTATATTCTATCTATTCTATTATGTTTTAACCTGCACTGAAGTGCATGAAATGGTGCAAAATCTTATCACAGCACTCTATTGCCATCTGGTGGATCTGCTTAGAAACTGTCAACATTTATTTATATATGGTCAGGAATGGTTTTTATATCTCCTGACTTTGCTCTTGGTACCAATGAAAATGTAAAAGGTAGCCAATATTTGATCCTAGATTCGTCAAAATTGACATTGTACATCGAGATTTGCTTTACCGTGAGTCTTTTACCGTGATGAGCTTTTGAGTTCAAAGCAGCAAACCTGACTTGTGCACCACTATGCTCAGAAATCAATTGGTATGAATCATTAGCCTTTCTCAACACTTTAATCATTCTATCTCTCGGGTATGTGGTCATCTGTCCATCATTCGACATGTCTTTTTGTTTCTGTGGCAACATTCTAGCAACCGCACTTCTCTGTTCAAGAGACTTACCAACCGTTAGCATTTTGTGTCAATTCATTTTCAGCTCTCGTTACTCTCTGTGCATTTCACTACATGTTCTGTGAGTTTGGGGGTTTATTCCCATCTCCCAATTCATGCCTATTAAACCATTTTGCCCCTAGGTGTGACTGAATCCTAACTGTGATTAAGTGTTGCTGGCATAGACTTCAAATTATTAAAATCCCTGACTATGGCAAAACTTACTGAACATGAATGAATGAATGAGTAAATGTGTAGAAGTATTATGGGCTGGGAGATAACAAAAAAAGTGGGCCAATTGGGTTTCTTTGAAGACCGTACTTAAAACCCCTACCTCTGAGATATGTTTACCTACTTCCTACTTTTGATCTGTTCATAAAAAACAGCTATTTTCAAAATCTTCGTTCTCCATTTTTCATCAATAATTTTAAATAACGCAAACTATTGCATTTATTAACAGACCGAATGCTGAGAATACTCTGATTCTTTATTACATTCATAGCATTTGTAATGCTTTAGAAAAAACAGACACTAACGCAAATGTTGCATGTGCAACAGTTAACTCTAGATCTATTGCTTGTTTGGCTCTTTATGTCAAACTACACGAACAATGTAACAGGTGCACAAAAAAATAAAATAAATCTGATATTCTGCAGTTTAACAAAACTAAAAGCTCTCAGTGAAAGACTACTTATTATTAAAATATCATGCTGAATATCCTCCCCACTATTCATTTTTTTTTTTTTAATCAAGTTTTCACAGGAAACTATTTCAGCAATGAAAAGTTCAGTATCCTTTATTCTCCCACACTAATGAGCTCATATTGGGCGAGAACTGTAATGAATTCTCCAGTGCCCAGAGAACAGAGCAGTGTGGTTGGAGTGGTGACAGCCTTTCAGGCAGTACTTTACAGTTAACACACACTCTCTCCTGAGAAACATTATATAACATGCCTCATCCTACTTTATCCACCATCTGACTTTAATAGAAGAAGTTTCGAATAACTGTTTGAGAGATTCTTATGTCTTTTTGGGGTTCAGTGAGGTTTTCTTCTTAGAGCTTCTAATACAAAATCCTTTTTTTTCTTCTTTCTCTTTGAAGTGTTTTCTAATCTCAAATGGATTCTTCTGCTACCTTCTGCTCTATTGTAAGGTTTGCTGAACGATATTATTGTGTACTAACTTCATATTCCACAATGTAGATATGTACTGTACTTGATAAATGATGTACAAAATGATGTGTAGAATTATCCATTCTTCTTTAATTACTGCTTTATCCTAGTCATGGTTCATCAGGAACCTAATCCAGGAACCCTGGCTGAAGGGCAGGAATACTGGAGGCCCATTTGTATGAATTCTCCTGTATTGCACCCAGTATTCCCATTATAGGTCGTTCCTGGGATATTCTCCGGATCCACCACAACCCTGATGTTAATGGCACTGAATGGAAGGACACTGCAGTCGGATGCAGTACGAGCTCTGTCCTTGTCAGGGTTGTGGTGGATCCAGTGCATATCCCAAGAGAACACACTCACACAAAAACAAACACAAGCACACATTCACACATAGAGGCAATTTAATGAAGCCAATTCACCTGCATGCTTGGCTTTGGGAGTTCGGATGAAACCTGAGAACCTGGAGGAACCCCATAGAGATGTGAGGAGAACAAGCAAAGCTCTGTGCCAGCATTTTTTTTTTAAAACCCCAATTATTGCAGACTTGTGTAGTGCTGATAGATTTACACTTAATTGTTTTAAAAAAAAGCAAAGATGGCAAACTGTGATTATGGGTTATGTGTCTATTATTATGAGGTGAGTTTCCATAGCAATCAGTCTGCAAAGGAGTGAATAAATTGCTGTCCTGAAGCCCATCTGTTGTTTGTGATGGGATCCCCCTTGAGGAGGAGGCTTGGTGATGCTCCCGGATCCCCCCTTTCATCAAACGATATTGAGTCGGATCTTGACATGATGATGATGATGATGATTGCGTGACTCGTATTCTCCGCCCCTAACTCATGTGGCGTCCGTTTAAACTTGGAGAGTACATAACAGGAGGCAGTGCGGTGTAACCAGAAGCAGTGGAGTGCGGTTTGAGACACAGCCCTGTTCGTTTGGAAGCACTTAATAACCAACGCGATTATTTATTGTTCCTCACGATTTTATGGCTTTACACATTGCTGGACTTTTCGCGTAGGACTTGCACATGTGCCCACGCCTGTAACACAGAGGCGGCGCTTTGTGTGTGTGTGTGTGTGTGTGTGTGTGTGTGTGTGTGTTTAGTTTGCAAGGTTTTTTTGTTGTTGTTGTTGTGTTTTCATCGATGTGCACCTATAAATAATCAAGAAGCATCCAAAGTGGATCTGGTGAGTAACTTTTTTCCCCCCCGATTTATTCGACGTAATTTTATTCGACTTATTCGAATTGGTCATGCAAACTGCTTTTCTGCTTTTTCGAATTTATTCGAATTAATCGAATAATGCAGGTCGTATTTCAAATGCATCGTTTTATTAGATGATGCACCTAGGCTTTCAATTTTATTTTATTTTTTTTTTTTTTTTTTTTAACTTTTTACAAAACATGTGCAATTGTTGAATATGGTACTATAGTGTGTTTTATAATTAGAAACACTGGTACTTTTGTGTCGCTTCATATTCCCGAGGTTATTTTAGTCTCTTTCTATTATTATTATTGTTGTTGTTGTTGTTGTTGTTGCTGCTATTGTTACTGATACATCTTTGGTTCTTGGCTACTTTTTAATCAAACAGGTTTGTGTGCGTGTGTGTTACCTATTGTACTTATTAACACCTTTTAGGCTGCTCAGTGAAATAGAAAACATCACTGAGAGGAAACCAGCAGCTTGTAGACGTGTCACTTTCTTTAGAAATACACTGGAAAAGTAATTACTGAAATGTAGCATGTGGCAAAGGCATCCCTCCTTCCAGTGAAAATGATGGAATACATATTGTAATGATCTTGCTAAGGGAAATATTGTTCATTGTTTGATTATGAATACGTGATTGGGCACCTTTTTGATAAGCATGGTTTATATAAACATTTAATATATATATTATATATATATATATATATATATATCATATCCCTCCTCTGCACATGTCCAAACCATCTCAATCTCGCCTCCCTCACCTTGTCACCAAAACATCCGACATGCGCTGTCCCTCTAATAAACTCATTTCTAATCTTGTCCATCCTCGTCACTCCCAACGAAAACCTTAACATCTTCAGCTCTGCTACCTCCAGCTCCGCCTCCTGTCTTCTACTCAATGCCACTGTCTCTAATCCATACAACATCGCAGGTCTCACCACAGTCCTATAAACTTTCCCTTTAATTCTTGCAGATACCCTTCTATCACAAATCACTCCTGTCACTCTTCTCCACCCACTCCACCCTGCCTGCACTCTTTTCTTTACTTCTCTAACACACTCTCCATTACTTTGCACTGTTGACCCCAGGTACCTGAACTCCTCCACCTTCTCCACCTCTTCTCACTGCAACCGCACCACTCCACTGCCCTCCCTCTCATTCACACACATGTACTCTGTCTTACTCCTACTGACTTTCATTCCCCTTCTCTCCAGCGCATATCTCCACCTCTCCAGGCTCTTCTCAATCTGGTCACTACTCTCACCACAAATCACAATATCATCCGCAAACATCATAGTCCATGGAGACTCCTGTCTGACCTCGTCCGTCAACCTGTCCATCACCACTGCAAACAGGAAAGGGCTCAGGGCCGATCCTTGATGTAGTCCAACCCTCACCCTGAACCAGACTGTCGTTCCTACTGCACACTTCACTGCTGTCACACTGTCCTCATACATGTCCTGCACCACCCTCACATACTTCTCTGACACACCTGACTTCCTCATACAGTACCACAGCTCCTCTCTCGGCACTCTGTCGTACGCTTTCTCTAAATCCACAAATCCACAATGCAATTCCTTCTGTCCTTCTCTATACTTCACCATCAACATCCTCAAAGCAAATAAGGCATCTGTGGTGCTCTTCCTCGGCAAGAAACCATACTGTTGCTCACAGATGGTCACCTCTTCTCTCAGCCTGGCTTCCACTACTCTTTCCCATAACTTCATGGTGTGACTGATCAGCTTAATTCCCCTGTAGTTACTGCAGGTCTGCACATCTCCCTTATGCTTAAAGATCGGTACCAGCACACTACTTCTCCATTCCTCAGGCATCCTCTCACCTTCCAGAATCTTGTTAAACAATCTGGTTAAAAACTCCACTGCCATCTCTCCTAAACATCTCCATGCTTCTACAGGTATGTCATCGGGTCCAACCGACTTTCCACTCTTCATCCTCTTAATCGCTGCTCTCACTTCCTCCTTACTAATCCTATCTACATCCTGCTTTACCAACTCCACATCATCCAACCTTCTCTCTCTCTGATTTTCCTTGTTTATCAGCTGCTCAAAATACTCCCTCCACCTTCTCAACACACTCTCCTCACTAGTCAACACATTTCCCTCTCCATCCTTTATTGCTCTAACTTGCAACACATCCTTCCCAGCTCGGTCCCTCTGTCTGGCCAATCGGTATAAATCCTTTTCTCCTTCCTTAGTGTCCAACCTCTCATACAGCTCCTCATATGCCTTTTCCTTGGCTTTCGCCACATCTCTCTTAACCTGCTGCCGCATCTCCTTGTACTCCTGCCTACTTTTCTCATCACTCTGTCTATCCCACTTCTGTTTTGCCAACCTCTTTCTCCTTATGCTCTCCTGCACTTCCTCATTCCACCACCACCTCTCTTTGTCTTCCTTTCTATTTCCAAATGTCACACCAAGTACTTTTCTAGCTGCCGCCCTCATCACTCCTGCAGTAGTTTCCCAATCACCCAACACCTCTTCACCACCACCGAGCCCCTGTCTGACCTCTTCCCTGAACCTCACACTACACTCTTCCTCCTTCAGTTTCCACCATCTTATTCTTCTTTCAGTCCTCACTCTCCTTCTGTTCTTCTTCGCCTCCAAAACCATCCTACAGACCACCATCCGATGCTGTCTAGCTACACTGTCCCCTGCCAACACCTTACAGTCTCCAATCTCCTTCAGGTTGCATCTCCTGCATAGAACATAGTCCACCTGTGTGCACCTTCCTCCACTCTTATACGTCACCCTATGATCCCCCTTCTTCTTAAAATAAGTGTTCACCACTGCCAATTCCATCCTTTTAGCAAAATCTACCACCATCTGCCCTTCCACATTCCTCTCCTTAAGGCCATACCTACCCATCACCTCCTCATCACCTCTGTTCCCTTCACCAACATGCCCATTAAAGTCTGCCCCAATCACCAATCGTTCTTTCCTAGGTACACCATCTACCACTTCATCTAATTCACTCCAGAATCTTTCCTTCTCCTCTATCTCACAGCCAACTTGTGGAGCATAGGCACTGATGACATTTATCATCATCCCTTCAACTTCCAGCTTCACGTTCATCACCCTATCAGAAACTCTCTTCACCTCCACTACACTCTTACTGTACTCTTCCTTCAGAATCACCCCTACACCATTACTCTTTCCATCCACACCATGATAGAACAGTTTGAACCCACCTCCAATGTTCCTGGCCTTACTCCCTTTCCACTTGGTCTCCTGAACACACAACATATCTACCTTTCTCCTCTCCATCATATCAGCTATCTCTCTCCCTTTACCCGTCATAGTAAAAACATTTAAAGTACCAACCCGAACCCGAAATTTGCTTCCCCTTAGTCGCAGTGGTTGCAGGGCTTCCTATAATTTAGTTTCCGGGGGTGTTACTTCCTTTCTACTGAACGGTTTTACATTGTTGCTGATTGTCTGCTATCTGAATGGACCAGTTATCTAAACATTGCATTAAAATTTAAAGCAACATTTTTGTCAAAGATGAGCTGTTTTCACTGACTTCATCAAACAAGTCAAGTCAAGTCAGGTTTATTTCTATAGCGCTTTTCACAACCGACATTGTCTCAAAGCAGCTTTACAGAAATCAACAGTCAAGGTGAATGGTGTGCATTTATCCCTGATGAGCAGCCATGGCGACTGTGGCAAGGAAAAACTCCCTTAGATGTTATGAGGAAGAAACCTTGAGAAGAACCAGACTCAAAAGGGGAACCCATCCTCATTTGGGTGACATCAAGAGTTTGATCATAAATCTTTTAACAATACAGAACACTGGAGAGCGAACTAACATGAGCACTGGAGTATAAGATTATAAGTAATGTTCTTTTTACAGTCTTATACAGTTTTTATGGTTCTAAAACTAGGAGCTACTGAGCTCAACATTTGTGATCATCACAGATCCAGCACCAGCTTCTCCATACCAGAACCTTTAAACACTCCAGGAGGTCCAATGTCAAAACGCTGTATGATAAACTAATGTACAAGCTAACTTTCTCATAACGCAGGTGGTTCCAAACTACTGGTCCTCCAACCTGAATTCACTCTTGCATGTTTGTAATAATTTTGCATGAATTGGTTCCAGAAATGTTGTTAAGGCAGAGGTAAATAATTGGTTAGAAAGGTTTTGGAGAAAAACTAGTACCTGCAGTTGTGGTTTATACTAACAAATTATACTTTTGTATAGTCAAACCTATCAGTATTTGGACATTGACGAAGTTGTTTCTTAAAACGCATGTTAGCTTTCTACCACAGTATATTCAAGGTAATATTATTTATAATGGGGGCATAAGCCCCCCCTTTAATATATATATTATATTGAAGGTAATACTATTTATATTAGCTTTAATGTAATGGTATTTATATCTGATATTAGGAGAACAGTGTATGAATGAAAGAAGTAGTAACATGTGGTTCTCTTTTTTTTTTTTTTTTTTTTTCCCTGTTTTAAAATAAAATTCCAGTTTTATTTGCTGTACACTGTACTTATTATAGTGAAATGTTAGAATGTCCCAGAGCTGTGCTTACATACATACATAGGTTACAAAGGCTGCAAATGATATATGTTCAGTTAGGTATAAATTTACAATGTAATATATACAGTGCAATGTAGGTATAGTTATGGTCGTAATGTGCAAATGGTCAGTAGTGAGTTGTGGTAATGTTGTACAGGTAAACATGCCAGGAGACAGACGTGATAAAGGGGGCAACAGCAGACAGTGCAAGATCACAAGGAAAGGTGACAGTGCACAGTGTGACAAGACAGAGTTATTCAGATGTAGGTGTGAAGGTATTTTTTTGAACTAAGTTTTTTAGGGTAAGACCTGGGGAAAAGTGCAGTATGTGAATTGTGTGCAAGTTAGTATGTACCCATGTTGCATTCTCATAAGACAGATGTGGAATGTAGCTTCTGTTGAGGTGCTCTGTGGTTGCTCTAATGCTGCGACAACAATCGACAGAACACAGCTTATTGTATTTGAATCTTTGTACATGTATGTATGTGCTAAACTTTTGAAATAATAATTTTTTCAATGTCCAAATATTGATATAAATTATAATAATTTTTTTTAGAAATGTTACTTGAACTTAATAAAAATAATGAATGTTATGTTTCCTCATTTCCATGGAGCATACCATTTGGAGTTAACTATACCAGGATGTCATAACATGAAGAATGAAAAGATTTCTTTCTATTTCAATTAATAAAAGCAATTCCATGATGATCCTTTACTGGAAGCATACATACTGAATGATTTCTGTAAATAGAAGAATGTTGTTTAGGAGAAGACGACAACGCTGTTACTGCAGTACCAATCCTGGTATTATTGACTTTTTATACAGCCTTTTATTGTATTTTATATACAATGAAAATTTATTTTACAGTTGGTGAGTGTAGGAGGAACACTATAAAAGCGCTTAAAGTCCCTTTTTTGCTTTTTATTGCAGTCTTTTAAAAAATCTTTTGTAGCTTCCAATAAAGGAACCATTATGACCTCATTCTCATTTTAGATCTTGAACATTATGACTGAATTTCATCTTGGATTGCACATTGCTTGAATATGTGCTTTTTCAAGTCCGTCTGCAATTAAAGCCGTCTAGAAGATTAAACCGTAACCTGGAATTAAACGTCAGTATACGTGCAAGTTACAGCAGCTATAAAGGAGTAGAATGGGGAAATTATTAGAGAGATGAGGGACTGAATGAGTAAGAAATGTGACAGTGAAATCGGTGAAACCACTTTGGCTGTCATGGAAATTTGCATAAATGTAAAATATAAAAAATGTGCACTGGTTTGTCTCATAACAGATTTTTATTGATTTTTCCTTAATTCCTTGCCACAGTGATGAGTTTAACATTAGTTAAGTTCCATAACACATAAGTGCATGTAAAAGAAAGAAATGGGGTTGATGGACTGGCAAGATGTTTGTGTTATTAGAGAAAGAGAGACCGAGAAGACGATATCTGTGAATAGTCCTGCAAAAGCATTTTAAGTTCTGAGAAATTTCATGAGATGCTGATTCACACCTTTTTTTTTTCATGGGAGGGAATGTCTAAAACATTACAGCTTAGCACATTAGGATTTATGTCTTATTCCTGTAGCTTTGCTTTTAAATAAAACTAGTAGAAATCACCAGTGAACTGGTAAATGTGTGCATATGTGGTTGTGGTTGCTTGTTAACAAGTTTTGTTTTTAACAAGCTAATATTAAGAAGTTAATTTTGCTTTGTTGGTTGTATGTAAAATAGAGCAGAAAGGGAATAGAGTTGCATTAATTGTGCTGCTAAAGTAAAATTCACTCTTAATTTAAATATTTTGCAGCATAGTACTTTTGATTTCTCAAATCTAATTGAGCAGTTAAATGTAATTTGTTTTTTCCAACTTTAGTCTGGTGGTTTACTAGTTAGGATGCTGTGCTCTGACCACTGCGGCCCGGGTTCGATCCCCGGTCAGGGAACCAACCCCAGCCACTCTTGGTGCCGGTCCCAAGCTCGGATAAATGGGGAGGGTTGCGTTAGGAAGGGCATCCAGCGTAAAAACATGTGCCAAATCAAACATGCGGATGATCCGCTGTGGCGACCCCTAACGGGAGAAACCGAAAGAAAGTTTAGTCTCAAGTGACTGTAATAACATATATATATATATATATATATATATATATATATATATATATATAAAATATTACTAGCTAATTAGCTAGTAATAATATATTGTTCTAAACATGTTCTATACATAAAAAGCACGGCGTAAAATTTGAGTCTTTAGCAAATTCTTGTGGTATAAGAGGGATAAATATATTATGGGATGTGCTGTTATTGGGAAAAATAATTGACTTTGTGATGTTTTGCACACAACCTTGTCACTGATTATTGAAATAAAATATTGTATTAAAATTTGTTCTCTTACAATATATGTGTCAATCTGGCCCGATGTACAATTATATCTGGCCCGCAAGATCATTTATATAGATCTATTATTATTATTATTATTATTGTTATTAATGGCCGGGCGATATGAAGTGCTGATAACACACAAACTACAGATCCCATAATGCAGCGCTTCAGCTGCCTTGCCGAACGCTAGGCTACCTGGGAACATTCTAGCGACAATCAAGTCAAGCTTCTAATGATGTATACAACCTTATTGTAAACCTGAATGCAGAGCAGAAGAAACAGAAAGTAGAAGAGTTAAAGAAGAATCTGACATTTCAGCAGACGTTTTTCACCAAAGCAAAATCACAACGTGAAGCTGCTGTAGAAGCAAGTTTTATTGTGGCAGAGGAGAAATCAGAGCCAAATCAGCCCAGCCATTTACAGAGGGAGAGTTTCTGAGGAGCCGTTTCCTACTTTGTTAAATCATTGTTGATAATTATTAGGAGAAATCATTAACATGATCAGTGTCTTCATTATAGATGAATATCATTCATTTTTAATAATAACATATAATAAAAGTTAAATTGAGCAAATTTGTTATTTCAGATCAAACTGAAAACTGTGTGTATCAAACTGGTAGCCCTTCACATTAATCGGTACCCAAGAAGTAGCTCTCAGTTTTAAAAAGGTTGGTGACCCCTGCTGTAGACCATTTAATTATTTGCTTACCAAACATTTTGACTTGTTACTACACATGTCAAACTTCAGCAGTTTGTCATGGGAAGAATCAAATGGAGGCTTGCTTTGTTCATTCTATTTTGATTAATTTGTGACAATTATATACTATTTATTATAAGATGTACAGTAATCTAAAATAATGATCAATTGTCAAGTATCACACAAGACCTAAGACCTGTCCATGAATAAGCATCTTGCCCTAGAGACATTTTAATATATTTTTCAGACAGACAGAGAGAGAGAGAGCGAATGAATTAGTGATGTAAGTGAATATCTGGTTAAAATAACTGAATAATATCCCGGGGGCTAACGACATCAGTAAGCTCTTGTTTCATGCAGGCAAAGCAGAATAGGTCCCAGTAGTAACAGAGGCTTGCTGGATCTCACCAACAGTTCAGCAAGAGGTGTCAAAGCAAATATGTAGCAGAAATAAATTCACCCGTTGGTTATTCAGATCAAAAAGTTGTCTGTGAAGTGAAAAGAAATGTCTTTGAAAACTACATATTGCGCAAGATCTAAAGAAAGCAAAGCCTAATTGGTGTTACGACTTGTGAAAGTGTTATAATTTTATTATTTATTTGCAAAGACAAATTTCAGTAAAAGTTTTTATGATACTATATGCTCTTATGCTCAAACTTTTCCTATGAAGGTCCAAAAATCAAACTTGAGCAAGGGCTCAAGGGTATCGGTTGAAAGTTAATGTTGCATTTTAACCAACTGTATAATATTAAAATGAATGTTGCCATTGGTCCTCTTGTTTATGATTTCATAATAATTACAAATAATTAAAAAGAAAACCAAATAGCCCAACTAATGCAGTTGCATATTTTTTTTTTTTTTTTTTTTTTTTTTTTTTTTTTTTAAGTTTTCTGGGTATTTTTAATTGTTTTTTATTTAATTTTTTAAACATAGTACATCGAAAGAAAATCCAATTTATAGTACAATAATTCAATAGTTCAATGCCTAATTTAGCTGTTAATTCTATAAGCATTATATCTATCTGTTTGTAACATCAGTGACTGATAATGAACTGATACTTATCCAATACGGATATTGTTGGTTGTGAGGCAGTCTCGTAACATTTATCCTGTCAAGTTTACCACTGTATAGCATCCCTTTCTTTTTAAGAACAGTCCAAATATGACTGGGAACTGAGGAGACCAGTTGCTGGGGTTTTGGGAGAGGAATCCTGATACAGGTCCTGGGGTCTTTCTTTTCATATTTTTTGTTTTATAATGTGCCAATTTTGTGACTTCAGGTAGGCTATTTCAGCACCTGGACTATTCTAGTATGAAGCCATGCTTGTAATAGATGCAGTATGCGCTTTAGTGTGCGTTGCTGAAAAATACAAGGGCTTCCCTGAAAAAGACGTCACCTGGATAGAAGCATTTGTGCTCTAAAACCTGTGTGTACCTTTCAGCTTTGATGGTGCCTTTCCAAATGTGAAACCATTCCATAGGCACTAATGCACCCCCATAACATTAAAGATGCAGGCTTTTGAACTGAGGTCTGATAACGAACTGGATGGCCCCTCTCCTCTTTAGTTCATAGGACAGTGTCCATGGTTTCCAGAAAGAATTTCAAAATTCATTTCATTTAATTTTTTTTTGGAGTGACAAGGATGGATGGAGAGAATTAGAAATAAGCTTATTAGAGGGACCATGCAAATAGGACGTTTGAAGACAAGGTGAGCGAGACTAGATTGAGCTGGTTTGGTCGTGTGTATTGGAGAGACATAGGGTAGAAGAATACTAAGGATAGAGCCGCCAGGCAGGAAGTAAAGAGGAATGCCAAGGAGGAGGTTTGTGGATGTGGTAAGGAAATGCATGCAGGTGGTTGATTTATAGAGGCAGATATAAAGGGTGGTATGGAGACAGATGATCCGTTGTGGCAACCACTAACGGAAGCAGCCAAAAGAAGAAGAGGATTGTAAATGAGCTTTGGCCCAGTGAAAAACAGTGGTTCATATATGGTTGCTTCTTAACATAATGGGAGCTTTAACCTGCATCTGTGGATGACATGGCAAACTGTATTCACAGACAGTGATTTCTGGCAGTGTTTCTGAGCCAGTGTGGTGATTTCCATTATCATCTTATCATGCCTGTTTTTAATGCATTGCCACCTGAGGACCCAAATATCACAAGCACCCAATATTGATTTCTGCCTTTGTCTCTTGCACAGAGATTTCTACAGATACTCAATGTTTTCATTATATTATTCACTGTAGACGATAAGATATTCAAAGTCTTTACAATTTTCTGTTAAGGAACATTATTCTGAAATTGTTCCACAATTTGTAGATGCAGAGGTGAACCTCTTCTTCACTTTTGAGAGGCCCTGCCTATTTTAGATTATTTTTTTATACCCAATCATGACAAGCGCTGCACCCTCTCTGATTGCACACCACAAGTTTCTGTCGAACCTAGTGCTAAATGACTCATAAATTACCTAATTGGGGTGTCGTGAGAAGCAGAGCAGCTCCATCGCTGCAATTCAGTGAAAGTCATCCCTTTATTCAATCTCTTGATTTACTAAGGGAGTTGGTAGCTCAGTGTTAAAGCTCTCAGTTACTGGTCGGAAAGGTCTATCGTTTAAGACCCGGTATCAGCGAATTGCCACTCTTGGGGCCCTTGAGCAAGGCCCTTAACCCTCTCTGCTCCAGGGGTGCTGTGTCATGGCTCACCCTGTGCTAACATTGCTGGGATATGCAAAGAAAATTTTTTACTGTGCTGTAATGTACACATGACAAGTATAAATCCCCTCTCTCTTTCTCTTTCTCTTTTTTCTCTCCCTTAACTGGTTGCTCCCTTAACTGGTTGTATGATGTAGCGCTATGTTTTTTTATGTAGCACCAAGCGAGTTAGCTATATATGCGAGTTAGCTATATATGGTTGAAATTACAATAAAAGCTTCTTGACTTAATTTGCGGTTGTACATACATATTTATGTTACACAGTATAAGTGTGTGTGTGGTGAGGGTGATCTTTATCATCTTATGAACTGTGGCTCAACCTTGTTCTTCTCTATTCCCTAGTGACATTTTTTTACTCTAAGATTCTCAGAAATCGGGCAATGTCAGGTCTGGCTGCCGTATAATTACAATTACTGGATGTACATTTGTGAATTTATTTTTTACGATTTGCTTAGTACTAATTCAAAGTTTGCCATTTGGGTGGGCATTAGTACATTCAAAACAATGTCAGTGTCTCAAAAATGCTCACATCATGCTTGTGGAAATGTTGCAGGCAAGAAAGTGTGTGTGAGTGTGTGTGAGTGTGTGAGTGTGTGTGTGTGTGTGTGTGTGTGTGTGTGTGTGTGTGTGTGTGTCAATGATTAAGCAGCCTGCATGTCTGAAGTAAAGGACTACAGTGAACTTCTGGACTAGAAGAGTCTGTGTTAGGCCTGCTCTGTGTGTGGGGGAAATGACATTTATTCCCACAGAGCCAGTAAAACACACTCTTCTCTATCAGCCTGACACACAAATGTTTGTTTCCTTTGAGTACACTGATACAGATAAAACCAACTACATTTGTTATAAATATTGCTGAGGTTGAGGAACTGTTGGGGGTCACACCCCATTTCTACATCTTGTTTTTTTACCCAGTATTTTCCAGTGTTACAATTGGAATAGCAGTAGGGTTTATATTCAATAATAAAAGGAATAGATATGGTTATGGACTGAACTGAACTGAGATGATTGATGTATAGAGCACTATACAAATGCAAATACACATGCAGGTAATGACATTGTGTTACATGCCTATATATGGACAAATAGCTTAATTTCTCTGTAAACAGCACATTGACTGAGAACTTAACTAAGTAAATGTAAGGAAAACAGAGTAGTTAAAAAATTGTAGCACAATTCATTATTATCCAAGAATTATAGGAAGCTATATATCCTGCATGCATACATACCCATACACCAGACTGTTTCACACTTCACACAGGAAATCTTGTATGGTTTCATGGCGTCACTCTTCCTCCATCAGGGTTTCCGTGCAGTCATTTATAGACAGGGAGCTTCTCCACGCTGCTCTGGCAGGAAACAGGGATCAAACATGGCTGATTTTTCAGGCAGTGCTGGAAATGGTGGGTGGATTTTTTGAGGTGTTGATCAGCTTACGAGTAGCTCCATGTGTCAGGCTGTTTGCATGACTGTTGTTTTGTGAATGAACGTAAATTATTAATATCAGTAGCACTATATGCATATTTTTTACGAAGCAATGGGGCATATTTTTAAACATTGAATTGTACTGAAATGATCACCATATTCATTGAAAGTTTAATCTTTTCAGAAAAGGGCTAGTCGTTAGTAATTACATGATATGAGCTGCGCTTTAATCAACTGTGCAGGTCAAGAGCAGCTAATTTTTTCAAGACTATTTGCATAAATTATTGATGAAAGTCCTAAACTTCTTAATTGCAATACTTTTAATAGTTAATAGTTTGCAGATGGAGATGGGGAAAAATGTGTTTAAGTGCACACATTATTTTAGTCTGGAACACAATATTTTGCATAGTTACGGTCATGATGTGTTGCTGGTTAGAGTTATTGATTTCTATTTTCCAGTCATGCACACTGTGGTTTACCTCAATTTTCAGAATTCTGGATGACCTACTACTCAAAACCTTGGTAGTCAATGCAGGATAACAATGTAGAGCTTTGCCATCTGCCACAATAGGAAAATGTGCAGTATAGCCTGGGGTTCACATTTTTTTTCAACACAGCTATCAACCTCCATCAAGGTGATTTCTGCAAGTTCTCCATGTTTTTCCTTATTAAGCTCCAGGGTTGGTGGTTAAGAAAGAACACATTACATTAGAGCTCCATCTGACATTTCATTGCACAAGTGTAAAAGTAAAAGGTCATCTTGTATGGCATGGGTATTATAGATATGCTATTTATTTTACAGTATCATTAGGATTATTGCTCATTTCCCCAGCATGCACTGATTCTACTTTATGTAATAATATAATTTTTTTTAGATAAAGTTTAGGCAACAAATCTGAATTTGTGCAAATGCAAAATTTGCAATTTATATATCATAAGTTCATATTTACTTCATTTTCCTGGAAATGGTTTGGTCTTGCAGTCATTGAAACAGCCAGCAAGCAGCACATTACCACTGTCCAATTTAGACTTATTTCAGCATATTTTAGTTCTATGACAAACCACTGTTCGTCCACCACAGACCAATCTAGCTGTCTGTTAAGTTTGTCTATATTATATCTAGAATATTAGGGTCAGCATTGTCAAATCAGAGGTGGGAAGTAACAAAGTACTAATACTTTGTTACTGTGCATAAGTAGATTTTTTTCTGGTATCAGTACTTTTACTTTACTATTTATTTTTCGAACAACTTTTTACTTTTACTCATTACATTTTTACACATCTGTACTTTCTACTTCTTACATTTTCAAAACAGGCTCATTACGTTAGTTTTAATCTATTTGGTGAAATGTCAATATTTTTTTCTTCTCATTGCGTGCCGTTTTTAGCCCATCAACCGATTTCCTGTCATTGTGCAGCTTTTTCAATCCACTACTGGTGTATCATTTCCTGACTCACACACCACAGATGTAGGCTAGTTTATGAAGCTAACAACAAGCAAGTAAGAAGGTAACAAGAAGTATGGGGTTAACGTGGATGAGGGAGTGAGCGATGCAAACATGACTGAGAACATGACTGATCACCTGATCATCATCTTATCTCTGCTTGTGTTCTATATGGTGGATTACACAATTTTTTATTTGTTTTGTGTTAATATCTTAATTAAGGCTGTCAAAATGCAAATTAAATTTTAACGGCACTGGTTTTATTAATGCGTGATTAATGCAGCGCGCATTTGTTTGACAATTAAAAAATAATAATAATAAATATAATAGAGGCGAAATTAAAACCTTCTGCGCATCACACGTTTATTCACAACATCCTTTCTTTATTTAGATATAAAAAAATAAACTCCACAGTAAAATCATTTTAAATTAGTACACGTTTGTTTCACTGACGCGCCAAGTCTCAAATCAGCACCAAATTCCGCCATGATGCACACATCCGACAATTTACCCTCTGAGGTCGACAAATGTGTCGGCGCGTTTTGTGGCATTTTTTTCCCTCATAACACTGACTCTTGTCTTTTTTTGATCGTACAGATAAAAGCAATACATCATTCAAATCTGTAAATGGTCTACTTTATTTGTATACACTCATAATAACAACAAAATGCTGTGCTTTGTAAAATAAAGAAAACAGTCAGGGGCACTTTCTGCCACCTATGTCATCTCTCTTCATAGACATAAATTAAACAACCTGAATCTCAGTAATACTTCTGAAATCCTGAATATATTATTCACATAATAAATATTTGAATTGAAAAACAAATATTCTCTGATTATGTAATCCGTATGAAAGTTAGTGGGGGTACAGTTTCTACGGTATCATCACATTAACCGTGTGGAAACACAGCAAAGATTTTTTTTTGGTGTCCTGATGATTTACATAATTTAAAAAAAACATTAACAAGTATATTTTGTCTTCATGCTCTATGTTGAGCATTGTTTCACTAATAATAAACATACATTTGCATAAAGCATCCATATTTGTCCATTCCCATGTTGATTAGAATATTAAATACGTGAAAAGTATTAATTTAAGGTACATGTATCGTCGGTTTTTAGAACAAATTTAAAATGTGGGATGTGTGTACGTTTGCCAACTCTGTGTCAAATGCATTTAATCACAACAGTGCAAATAGTATCCTCAGTGTGAGGTAGGCAGGAACACTTCAGTCTGCATTGCTTCTTTGGACCATACCAGCATACATGTTTCTTACTTGCTTAAAAAGACTTCATATTGAAAATTCCAGATCAATAACCCCCTTCTCCCCTTCTACTCAAACTTTACTGTTGTCACTTTTATACCATCCTCCTGGCAACACCAAACTCATCCATCAGACTACCAGATTGTGAAGCATGATTCATAACTCAAGCATTTTTCCCTTGTGCATGTGTCCAGTGGCTGCATGCTTTACACAACTCCAGCTGACACTTGGCACTGTGCACATTGATCTTAGGTTTGTGTACAGCTGCGCTGCTATGGAATGCTACCGAACTTGTTCCCAGAGACAGTTTAGAGCTGGGCATCGAGTGTTTAAACAGAGGATTGTTCTGTGAGTTTGCGTGGTGTACCACTTTGTGGGAGAGCTGTTGCTGCTCCAAGAACCTTCCATTTCACGATTACGCAACTTCAAATTGACCGGCACAGATCCAGCAGGGCAGAAATTTCACAAACTAACTTGTAGCAGTGTTGCCACAAGTTGCCAGTCAGCAAACTTTTCAGTATGACCCATTCTACTGCCAGTGGTTTTGCATGGGTATGTACTTGATTTTATGTATCTGTTAGCAGTGGGTTTGGCTAGAAGTGGGTTTTAGAAGGGGTTGATAATATACTTTGGGCCATAGAATGATCCATTTTTTTTTTTCTTGAGCTTCATATCTGACTTCCCACTCCCGCCTACAATTTTTGTTTATTTTAGTCTGTATGCACACCACTGTGTTTCTCTCCTGCATGAAAATACCGAGTGATGCGGCATTGCTTTTTTATATATTTTTTCTGCTTTGATTGATTATATGCCATAATAAACACCTGTATAATAATTTCATTATGAATATGTTCAATATCTGAACACATCCTTAGTTTGATAAAAACTAGCACTTTGCAGTAATGATCTCCTGCATGGGTGAGTTCTACATTGCTATGCATGCCCACGTTTATTAGCAGTTGATAGGAGGTGTTATCTTGGGAATTGGAAAGTGCAAAACACTAAACTCAGACATGTTAATTAATGAAATGTGTTGCTTGTATTTATACTTTTTGTATGAGATTATTTGTTACTCTTAATACTGAACATAGCAGCAATTCATAAACAGCAAAATACATCATCTCTTGTTCACAGTAATTCATCTTAAGAACTCAGACTTGAATGTACCCTGTTCAAGTGTGTGTTGTTTGTATCCACCATGCGGTGTAGTCCTGAGGCCTGGTCAGGTTACTCTCGCCCCATTGTGGGTTGACCTGGTTGAGTGAATACCTGAGGACATGCATTAGTGATGAGAGCTTTGACTGAGTTGTAGCTTTTTTTTCTCTCTAGCTCTTCCTCACTCGCTCTCTCTCACTCTCTCTTCAGAAACCAGATGGTGTGAAAGAAATTGCTAAAGGGGACTGGGAGTAAGGGGGGAAAGTGTAGCCAATGTTGTTTGATGTGAACATATGGCTGGTAGCATGTAGTTCTGGTAACAGTGTTGATGAATGTTTGCTATTCAGTTTAATAGACTACAGTTAGTTCATCAAAAGCTGCATGTCATTTCTTTCTCTTTTATAATATAATGATGCATTTCAGGTCAAATTAATGCAAATTAAAGACTTAATACTCTATGGTGCATTGGCTGCGGCTCAGTTTCTGAAGCTTAATAAAATCTATTTCTAAGCAGCAAGAATTATGAAAGGAGGAAACAGTGGTAGGTGTTTGTGCATATGTGGGCTTCTCTCATGGACTTTTGTAATACTTTAATGTCAAGTTTTCCAAGGTAAAAAAAGTTTCTCTTTTCACACGGCTGTCACCTTTTTTAAAAATAAACACACCTTAACACAGAGACTCTTGACTAAAGGTCACACTTGGTGGGTTAAGAGTGAGCGGCTGACCAGGAGAGTGAGGAGCTGGCAGCCTGGGTTTCTCTCGCTTGGTGTAACAGCATGTGTGTGGGAAGATCACTGCCACAATGAAGACACCTCAGAGTTATTCCAGACCAGAAAACAGAGGAATAAAGAAATTATTAAATGAGATAAGGATGAGCTAGACATGAGCGAAGGCAAAGATGTTCTTGTGGAGATTTTATCGAAAAACCACAGGGCTGAGCAATAGAGTAAAAAGGAACCCTTGTTGGTGCAAACATCTGCGATTTAGCATTCTGATTGTTGGTTACGATCACATTGAAGGACAGAACCTAGAATATGAAGGATGCATATTGACTTGTGGGACCAGTGACTTCTTTATCTAGGTAATTTTTCTATATGAGTCATTAAAAAAAACAAGAAGCCCGTATTAATCAGTGGTGACACGATCAAAACATATGACAAAATATGACACGATCAAAACATATGTCTTGTTCAGTTATGTACCCTAGGGTGTACATCTGTGGATTTGTGGTTAAAAAAAAATGAAAAAATATATACATATATACATATATTTGACTACTGGCAGTGTACTACTGGCACAACAGACCATAATTAGACAAAATAATAGTATATTTTTTGTGAGGGTTTTTGGTTTTTATGTTTTGAATATTGGCTCTAATGGAAGGAAGGTTCATGTTTCAGTTCACATGCACTAATTAATTACATTTTTATAT
>JAAIIK010000016.1:7123348-7155482 GCA_014706435.1 Silurus glanis | reverse complement strand
ATTGGATATTTCAAACTTTTTTAACAAATAAAAAACTGAAAAATTGGGCGTGCAAAATTATTCAGCCCCCTTAAGTTAATACTTTGTAGCGCCACCTTTTGCTGCGATTACAGCTGTAAGTCGCTTGGGGTATGTCTCTATCAGTTTTGCACATCGAGAGACTGAAATCTTTGCCCATTCCTCCTTGCAAAACAGCTCGAGCTCAGTGAGGTTGGATGGAGAGCATTTGTGAACAGCAGTTTTCAGTTCTTTCCACAGATTCTCGATTGGATTCAGGTCTGGACTTTGACTTGGCCATTCTAACACCTGGATATGTTTATTTGTGAATCATTCCATTGTAGATTTTGCTTTATGTTTTGGATCATTGTCTTGTTGGAAGACAAATCTCCGTCCCAGTCTCAGGTCTTTTGCAGACTCCATCAGGTTTTCTTCCAGAATGGTCCTGTATTTGGCTCCATCCATCTTCCCATCAATTTTAACCATCTTCCCTGTCCCTGCTGAAGAAAAGCAGGCCCAAACCATGATGCTGCCACCACCATGTTTGACAGTGGGGATGGTGTGTTCAGGGTGATGAGCTGTGTTGCTTTTACGCCAAACATAACGTTTTGCATTGTTGCCAAAAAGTTCGATTTTGGTTTCATCTGACCAGAGCACCTTCTTCCACATGTTTGGTGTGTCTCCCAGGTGGCTTGTGGCAAACTTTAAACGACACTTTTTATGGATATCTTTAAGCAATGGCTTTCTTCTTGCCACTCTTCCATAAAGGCCAGATTTGTGCAGTATACGACTGATTGTTGTCCTATGGACAGAGTCTCCCACCTCAGCTGTAGATCTCTGCAGTTCATCCAGAGTGATCATGGGCCTCTTGGCTGCATCTCTGATCAGTCTTCTCCTTGTATGAGCTGAAAGTTTAGAGGGACGGCCAGGTCTTGGTAGATTTGCAGTGGTCTGATACTCCTTCCATTTCAATATTATCGCTTGCACAGTGCTCCTTGGGATGTTTAAAGCTTGGGAAATCTTTTTGTATCCAAATCCGGCTTTAAACTTCTCCACAACAGTATCTCGGACCTGCCTGGTGTGTTCCTTGTTCTTCATGATGCTCTCTGCGCTTTAAACGGACCTCTGAGACTATCACAGTGCAGGTGCATTTATACGGAGACTTGATTACACACAGGTGGATTCTATTTATCATCATTAGTCATTTAGGTCAACATTGGATCATTCAGAGATCCTCACTGAACTTCTGGAGAGAGTTTGCTGCACTGAAAGTAAAGGGGCTGAATAATTTTGCACGCCCAATTTTTCATTTTTTTATTTGTTAAAAAAGTTTGAGATATCCAATAAATTTTGTTCCACTTCATGATTGTGTCCCACTTGTTGTTGATTCTTCACAAAAAATTACAGTTTTATATCTTTATGTTTGAAGCCTGAAATGTGGCAAAAGGTCGCAAAGTTCAAGGGGGCCGAATACTTTCGCAAGGCACTGTATATACACACACACACACACACACACACACACACACGTGTGTATGTGTGTGTGTGTATATATATATATATGTATAAAGTACTACATCCAGAATCAGGAATGCTCTGTATAGTAAGGAGTGTAATGTTCCTTCTGTGATGATTCAGTGCAATTTGACTATAGAACTGAAAGACTGGATAAATATTTCTGTCCTTTTATTTTTATTATTATTTTTTTTTAAGATAAAAAGCTTTCACTCCCAGCTCTTCTCTTTCTTCTGTTCTCTTTGGGAGCATTACACAGCTGCATATGTGTTCCCCAAACAGCAAGGCATGTGCCATATAAACATCAGCTATTAGAGTTGCTTAATTAGCCACGGTGCACTGTTGAATGCATCCTGCCTGGTGCGCTTTGGGTGTTTAATTCACATGGCGCTGTGGAGAAGGGAATATCGACCAAGTCTGGAGAGCAGGAGTTCACGCTAGAGAAACCTGTCTGAAGGATCTGATCGTAAAATTGATATTAAATAAATGAATTAAAAAGACATAAATGAAAAGAGGTTCAGTGAGATTGGAGGTAATTGAAGCAACTTTCAAAGCTGCCATGGGGCCAAGAGCTTTGGTGAATGCACGGCCAGTAAACGAGTGAAAGCACACTGCTGCTAAATTTAATGAGCAAGCTAGTAGAACATCCAAAGCACAGACAGCTAGATTTCTTAATTGCTGAAAGCTTCTTATGGAAGGGGCAAAAAAAAAACCATCCAGGCACTTAGTTTTATACCAATGGGAGAAAAAAAAAGGCTTCATGCTACAGTAAGTTGTCATTGTGATTCACTGTATTGTGCTCCAGTTGGAGAACTGCATGGCGCAACATTGTCACCTAGTGGCAGAGTGCAGTGTTGCGGTATATAAATTCAGTTGTTTTTTTTTTTTTTTTTTTTTTTTTTTTTTTTTGAAGAGTATCATTTATATTCATGAATTTTTTTATTCAAATATATTACAACAGTGCCCTACTGGTTTAATGGTTAGCATGTTTGCCTCGCTCCACTGGGAGTTGAGGGTTTGAGTTCTACCTCTGGTCAGTGTGTTACAGTTTAATGTTCTCTCTGCATTTTTGGGGTTTCCTCTGGGTACTCAGCTTTCCTCTCCCTGTTTAAAGACGTGTTGCATTTCCAAATTATCCATGATGTGCATGTATGCGATTTGTGCCATGCAATGGGCTGGCCTTCTATCCAGAGTGTTCTCCACCTCATGTCCCGAGTTTTCGGGCATAGGCTCCAGGCTTCCATGGGGCCCTGCATAGGTAAGTAGTATATAAAATAAGATTCTCTGGCTCAATGGAATAAGTTATTGAAAAATAATCAATGACCTGGTGTTGCGACATGGAGTCACTGTTACCACCCAAATGTTGATATTCCAATACAATTATGTCCCAAAGCATTTTATTTCTTTTACTTAATTTATTCATTAATGACGCATCATGTTTTTAGTTACTTATTGTTACATGTTGTTGGAAAATCCGTTAGCCTAGTGGCTGTAAACAGCCATTACTTCAACCCTCTATATTATGAAGTAAATACGGAGGTAGAAGCTGATCTGTGCCTTTTATAAATCTCCTTACCATATCAAATACTGTAAATCTTTGTTAAATACTATTTACATTTTATGTGTAATGTGCATATTAGTCCTAGCTGATGTACAGCATTTGCCAAGTCCATGAGTTATAGAAATAATTGCTTAGGATGAATTAATTAATATAAACCTGTGCCTTGCTTCTTTTATAGATGATTAGTCAACAGCTTCTCAAGTCAAGTCAAGAGGCACACAGTGGTACATGGTACATAGTATAAATGAGACAATGTTCCTCCAGAACCCTGGTGCTACGTTAAACAGAATAGAGCTACAACAAACAACATAAAGCTACATAAAGTGCATTGAGTGCAACCTAGTGCAAACAGTGCAGACAAAAAACAGTACAGACAACACAACACAAGACAGTGTGGGACAATACACATAACACAAGATAGCGCTGAACAGTAAACCTACTGAATACTCCGAATATACAGTACTGTGCAAAGAGGACTATAAAAGACTATGAACAAGAGTATATGTAAACAAACAATGCAGTGCAAAAACAGCAGTAGCAGCAGCCATGAGGTTGTACAGTTCAGTAACACACAGTTTTTTTGTGTGTGTGTGTGTGTGTGTGTGTGAGTTTCAGATTAGTTCTGTGTTGAGAAGCCTGATAGCTTGTAGGAAAAAGCTGTTGCATAGTCTGGATGTGATGGCCCGAATGCTTTAGAACCGCTTTCCTGATGGCAGGAGGGTGAAGAGTGTGTGTGTGGGGTCATCCACAATGCTGTTGGCTTTTGCAGATGCAGCGTGTGGTGTAAATGTCCGTGATGGAGGGGAGAGAGACTCTTCTCAGCTGTCCTCACTACCCTCTGTAGGGTCTTGCGATCCTTCTGACCTTTGTACCGATTGGTGAGGCAGAGGGACCGACCTGGGAAGGATGTGCTGCAAGTTAGAGCAATAAAGGATGGAGATGGAAATGTGTTGACTAGTGTGGATAGTGTGTTGAGAAGATTGAGGGAGTATTTTGAGCAGCTGATGATCGAGGGGAAAAAAAAAAAGAGAGAGAGAGAGAGAGAGAGAGAGAGAGAGAGAAAAGGTTGGATGGTATGGCAATGGTGAAGCAGGAATTGGATAGGATTAGTAAGGAGGAAGTTAGAGCAGCGATTAAGAGGATGAAGAATGGAAAGTCAGTTGGACCAGATGACATACCGGTAGAAGCATGGAGATGTTTAGGAGAGATGGCAGTGGAGTTTTTAACAAGATTGTTTAACAAGAGTTTGGAAGGTGAGAGGATGCCTGAGGTATGGAGGAGTGTGCTGGTACTGATCTTTAAGAATAAGGGAGATGTACAGACCTGCAGTAACTACAGGGGAATAAAGTTGATCAGTCAAACCATGAAGTTATGGGGAAGAGTAGTGGAAGCCAGGCTGAGAGAAGAGGTGACCATCTGTGAGCAACAGTATGGTTTTATACTGAGGAAGAGCACTACAGACGCATTATTTGCTTTAACGATGTTGAGGGAGAAATATAGAGAAGGTCAGAAGGAGTTGCATTGTGTGTTTGTGGATTTAGAGAAAGCGTACGACAGGGTGGAGAGAGGAGTTGTGGTAGTGTATGAGGAAGTCAGGTGTGTCAGAGAAGTATGTAAGGGTGGTGCAGGACATGTATGAGGACAGAGTGACAACAGTGAAGTGTGCAGTAGGAATGACAGAAGGTTGGAAGTTGATTCAATGATTCAAGGTGGAAGTTGGACTGAATCAAGGATCGGCTCTGAGCCCTTTCCTGTTTGCAGTAGTGATGGACAGGTTGACGGACGAGGTCAGACAGGAGTCTCTGTGGACTATGATGTTTGCGGATGATATTTTGATTTGTGGTAAGAGTAAGGAGCAGGTGGAGAAGAGCCTAGAGATGTGGAGGTATGCGCTGGAGAGAAGGGGAATGAAAGTCGGTAGGAGAAAGACAGAGTACATGTGTGTGAATGAGAGGGAGGGCAGTGGAGTGGTGCGGTTGCAGGGAGAAGAGGTGGAGAAGGTGGAGGAGTTCAGGTACCTGGGGTCAACAGTGCAAAGTAATGGAGAGTGTTAGAGAAGTTAAAAAAAAGAGTGCAGGCAGGGTGAAGTGGGTGGAGAAGAATGATAGCAGGAGTGATTTGTGATAGAAGGCTATCTGCAAGATTGAAAGGGAAAATTTATAGGACTGTGGTGAGACCTGGGATGTTGTATGGTTTAGAGACTTGACTAAAAGACAGGAGGTGGAGCTGGAGGTAGCAGAGCTGAAGATGTTGAGGTTTTCGTTGGGAGTGACGAGGATGGACAGGATTAGAAATTAGTTTTGTGGACAAGGTGAGGAAGGCGAGATTGAGATGGTTTGGACATGTGCAGAGGGGACATGGGGTATATCGGTAGGAGAATGGTGAGGATGGAGCCACCAGGAAGGAGGAAAAGGAGGATTTTCTTCTCTGTAAAATCTAGGAAGCTTGTTTTGATACATGATCATTTAAAATACCCTTAGATTTTCAATGTATATGTGGCTGCCTCTATGAAGAATTAGATTTTGTTGGTCTCTTTCAGTTGGATGAATAAAACACATCTAAATCTAAGCCTTTTATTTGGCCAAATCAGACTCCTGACCTAAACCCCTGAAAACATGTCAAGTAAGGGACACTGAGATGGTGAGAGACACTGGCAGGATACTAAGTTCAACCTTCTGTAACATTGTTAGTGCTTTTTTTAATTTGTTATTTTCTTATAATTGCATATTGCTTCTTTCAAAATGGCATGGATCTTATCACAGACACATTAACCCTCCCAATATACATTATATCAGCAAACTATCTGCCCATTACACCTTTTAAATCATGTATGCACTCATTAAAATTCATAATTGTGCTTATGTGTAATATTTTGTAATTCTTTCATCTATATAGTATCTTCAACAATAAAACACAAACAAGATGCTTTATTGAGGTTTTATTTATAAAAACAAATAAGATACAAAAAAAATCTTTAAAAAGTTTCCATAGGAAAGCAAAATTAATGCAATCCCATCTCTTTCATATCCATTTTAAAATGCATCATGGTCATAAATAATGCTACTTTTAAAGAACTATTATTATCGTACTACCATACAAACAAAAATTGTCATAAGAGTAAAGAAACTAACAGGAATGTGTTTGGTTTCTGTGAATGATCAGAAGAGGCTTCCCAGCAGTAAATGTCATGCCATGTGCTGAATACAGTGGTCCATTGTAGTGGTTAAATGTATTCAAACTGCATTGCATTGATAGCGAATTCATTGGATGTTTAGGAGAGTGGCTAATAGACCACAATGAAATACCGTAAATGGAAAGACAACCATGTTCATCCCCCTTTCCCTGGTTAAATAACTGTACAGAAGGAAGGAAAGATTTTTTTTTTTAAAGAAGGCAATTTGTGCATCTGCAATATTAGGGGCACATGCAACATGGACCAGTTAGCATTTGTAATGGTAAAATGTAACTGTCATTTAGTAACACTGGGCTCCAAGACTTTCATTATCAGAGGACCAATAAGCATCTATTTTGATGTAACAAATTAATGCAGCACTGCATCTGTTGATTTAAAGCACACGGGTGGCACAGGGCTTAGCCGGCAGTTCCAAGGTGCTCCCACACCCACAGTGGCCTCCCATGTTCCCTACACTCTGCTCTTCCACCAGACTTGGCATTCCCTGCTCGTGAATCTGCTGCATCCGTTGCCTAATGAAGATAAAAGGTATCGAGTTACTAGAATACACAGATGGATTCAGTGGAAAATAAAAACAGTGAATTCAGGAGCATCAGAGAAAATGTGAACTCACCAAGCTTTTCTGGACATGACATAGTAGATGTCTGGTTTCTGGAAGCCATTAAAGGTGGACGAGGCAGCAACAGTGTAAGCACCCATGTTTTCAAACAGCAGCCAGTCTCCTACCTGCCGGTCTGGCAGAGCACACATCTCCACAATGCGGTCCAGGCCATCGCAGGTAGGACCCCAAATACTGCATGGGTATATGCGCTCATCAGGCTTGGCTTTCTACAAAGTAAAAATCAAATAATAAATATTAAAAAAAATTGCATTTGCAGGTCACATGGCCATAATAATGCTTAATATATCAAAACAGAACATATGCAATTATTTCCATACCTTGTGCACAATTGGGGTGACATGTGCATGATCAAAAAGGATGCAGTTGAAAGATCCATAAACACCATCATTGACATAATACATTAGAGTTCGGTCACTGGTTCCATCGTCTTCATCTGCATAAAAAAAATTAAAAGGTAAGTTTCTGTTCTTTGTACAAATGTTATAAAAAGTAACTGAATGCAGGATCTTACCATCAGAGCCAGACTGCTCCTTCATGTTCACTTTTTTAGCAATGATGTTCACTGCTAGTGTATATGCAGATGCTACATAGAATCTGCCAGGCTCTGCAATTATCCTCACACCACAGTCTGCAGGAAAGTACTTATCCAGTGAAGGGTTGATCACAGCAGTAATCTAAAAGAACCCACATTGTCATTTTTACTTAACTACAAAATTGTAACATACACACAAACATATCTATATATATATCTATATATATCTATATATATATCTATCTATCTATCTATCTATCTATCTATACACATACATATACACACACACACACACACACACATCTATCTATCTACACACACATTATATCTATCTATCTATCTATCTATCTATCTATCTATCTATCTATCTATCTATCTATATACATACACACATATATATATATATATATATATATATTCCCCTCAAATAGAAATACATTTAAATAATAAACTAACCTCTTCAAACTTCAGCTTGGACTCATCAGAGCCAGGGAAGCCACCGCCAATATCCAGAAGCGTCATATTGTAGCCAAGCTCAGCCTGGGGGAGGGTATCAATTTCAGTTTAGTAAAGCAAGACTATCAAATAAACTAATTCAGACAAGCAGATCACACATGTGACCACTCACCCCCATGTCAAAGACACAACGTGCATCTGCAATGGCCTGGTTGTACGTCTCTGGATCTGTACAGCCGCTCCCTACATGAAAGCTGACTCCAATGATGTCCAGACCCAGCTCCTTTGCCCGTTCCAGAAGCAGCCTGCTGTTTTTCAGTGTGGCTCCAAACTTCACACTCAGCCTGCATACTGCCTTAGAGTCATCTGTAGCTATGCGCAGCACTAGCCTGCATGGAAATACATATCATGGTTAAATGGACTTTAATATTCTGAAGTGTGTCATTATGTAGACACACACAATTGGAACACAAAATAAAGAAAGTTACTCACTTAGCATTGTCATGGCTACGAGCAACCTTCATTAGCTCCACTTCACTATCAAAGGTCATCATCTGCACTCCATGTGCAGAAGCATACTTGATCTGTGACACCTGCTTGCATGGATTGGCATAAATGATCCTACTGGGCTCCACTCCCAGAGACTGCACAAGCTGTATCTCAGTCTAAAGAAAGATAAAGATAGGTTGCTACAATTTATACAACTACGAAATAAATCTATAATGTAAAAGTATAACAATAAAACAATTCAGACAAAAATATGCAAACCTTGCTTGCACAGTCAAAGCCTGTCCCCAATGTTGCCAGAGTCTCTACAACAACCCTGCTATCGTTACATTTCACAGCATAGAAAGGTTTGACACGAGGCAAGGCACGTGCCCATCTAAGGTGTTTCTTAAGGACATCGCCTAAGTCTGCCACAAAGAAGGCATCCTTGTCATCCTGCAGGAAAAAAAAAAAAAAAAAAGTCATTAAAAATAAATGTATATATATATATATATATATAAATAAAAAAACCACCAAACTGAAGAACAGTAAAAATGTGAAAACTCACAGATGAAGTGGACTCGTTGATTTTCTGCTCAACAATGTCCCGTGCACAGAAACCCTCATCCAGGAAGGAAAATTCAAAGTCGTTGAACGAGGTCATGGTCACAAATCAAGTTCCAGTTGCAAAATAAAACTATAGAAAAGAAGTACATGTTCAACATTATTAGTTTGTTCTCTACAAAACTCATAACTCTGCCAGAACAGCATACTGAATAAGGGCTGCCTGCTGAAAACTTGCCATGTTCTGTTCTCTTAATAACCATGCCACTGCTCAAAGTACGATGGGTTATAATTCCCAATTTATCATTGATAAATTCATAAATCCATTACTGTATTGTTTTGCTAAATTTCTAACAACTTGCAAGCAGCACACCGAGAGCAAAAATCAACCTAAAGAAAAAAAATATCTAAAATTTGTGTGATTAGTAACTAATTGTGAAACTAAATTTCACACTGGAAAACAAATACCATTACTTACTTGGATAGAAAGAGATGGAATTATCAAATGTCAGACGATCAGAACACCCAAGGCGGCTCCCCGGTGAAGTTAAATCCTTTCAGATAAGCCTCAAGGCCAGGGCCAGTGTGTGCTTTGCTCAAGCGAGTGATCTGGAATGAAGAAGCACTTAAAGTAAGTTTTAAGCGCAATTCTCAAGCTTTCAGCACAGCGTCATTGTATCCAAGTGATTATTAATTGAACTTATTTGCCCCATTATTAATACAATATTCCATAATACAGATAATAGCTGTGAATCAAGCTGGCCAAAAAAAAAAAAAAAAAAAAAAGGAAACAAAGAAAAAAAATTTCTTTAAAATTTTAATGGCCAGCCAACCCATACATGGCCAAATCGTGGTAGAGTAAAGGATCAAGCTCAATCCAACCAGTGCACTATATCGGGTATAGAAGTCATCAGTCCACATTTTGGGATCGACCCTCAGTCAGCAGGACTCTTAGGGTTTCCCCAATAGGAAACGACCTACAGTGTGTGTAGACCAATGAGAAAAGTGCTACGCAGCCATTAATCTGAAGAGGCCACAGCCGCAAAAGCAGCTATTTCCTAACTCGTAGTCGTACATTTAAAAAGGTAGAGAGGTTATATTTTATTTGTTATATTTTGATGTACGAGGGAAGAAATCCTCACGGTCATTCATTTATTTTTACAGCGCACTGCTTTATACAATACAGCAGCTTCTGCAACATCCGGCCACGTGGATTCGCTCTCTGAAATATTCAACATCTTGTAGGGCAGAAAATGATCACGCGGATCAAAATTGAGTGGGTTAATGTTTATCTAGGCAGCAAATTTATTGTTCACCGACTATTAAAATTATCCCCAAAGAAACTTGATAACTTGGGTTTTATGCGACGTCCCGATTGATTAGCCGGTTTTATGTCAGCTAGTAATGGGTCACATTCAATGGATTACGAAAACCAATTAAAAAAAATAACCCTGTATGAAAGATTTCCTGGTATAGCCTATCGTTTAACCAGCATCTTTTCTTTGTCCTATTCAGAAAGTCGCGCTAGTTACATCCTACTTTCCGCTAGTATGCTTTTAAACACATTTGCCGCTACATTAGCGTGCTAACTTTATAGCCACGTTAGCCTCCGTGTTCACCAGAATATCCCATATAACGTTTTTTTTTTTTTTTTTGTTAGTTACCTACCTTAAAAAGCATTTACAAAGATTTGTGCCCATTAGACCAGAATCCGGGAAATAAAAAAATAAAATCCCGCGGTTTTTATATAATTTTTTTTTTTCGCTTCCCCCAAGCCGGCGTGCTCTGTTCTGAATGAGGCCGGCGAAGTGCTGGCATTCATTATATAGTTCAGCGGTTTCCGGGGCAACACGCCAGCTGAAACCGGCTTCTCGGGTACGCGCACTCCGCCTGCGAACCGGTTTCAGCTTGCTAGCAGCCTTCGCGCGCAACAAAAGTCTCGTGCGATTCTAAAGGATGTGTAACACCGCCTTCTCCCCCCCACCCTTTCCACTCACACAATATGTAGACTATAGAGATTGGTTGTAAGAGTAAATCCAAAGAGACTCCCCTTTAAGTTTTTTGCATTTTTTTGCATTATTATTATTATCATTATAAATTATTATTATATTATTATAATAAATTATTATTTATTATTAATACTTTTTTTTTATAACTATTAACTGCTTTTAGTTTCAATAAATCATGCTTTATAAAATTAGACTTTGTTACAGACCTATATGATATTTTCCATAGTTTCCTTTCTGAATCACCTTTATTTCAGGGACTATTTGCAGAGAGGATAATTGCACTGTCTTGTTTTGTCTTTGCAATGTTTGCACCAGGTTGCACACATGCACTTTATGTGGCGAGGACTCTTACTAGGCCTCAGCCCTGTGTTTTCTGTTTCTGTGATTGTTGTATGTATGTAGCATCGGGGTTCTGGAGGAACGTTGTTTCATTTCACTGTGTACTGCATTAGCTATATATGGTTGAAATGACAATAAAAGCTACTTGACTTTACTTAATGAGCAATGGTGGTTCAGTGGTTAAGACTCTGCTGATCATAAGGTCAAGTCCCAGTACTACTCTTTGCTGCCACTGTTCAACCCTTTACCCTCTTTTCTCTGGGTGTGCTGTATCATGGCTGACCACAGCTTCCTGACAATCTGGGATATGTGAAGAATGTATTTCACGGTGCTGTAATGTACTGTAAATGTGACAAGTAAAAAAGTGCTTTCGTTCTTTCTTTCTTTCTTTCTTTCATTCTTTCTTTCATTCTTTCTTTCTTTCTTTCTTTCTTTCTTTCTTTCTTTCTTTCTAGGTTGTACCCTAATTTAAATCTAAGTATTTAAGTCTCTTAACAGAAATTTGCGCAATAAAAGCAACTGGATTTAAACTTTCTACTTTTTAAATCATACAAATATAAATTTCCATGGAAATATTTTTAAGGGCCTTTTTTAGGGCCATGATGCAAATACAGGTCAAGTGCCTGACTTAATGTTTACATGAAACATCAGAATTGGGATAAATGGTAATAATTCTATGAACAGGGGTACAGGAGTTCACATTAAAGTGTTTATTGTGTCTGTATTTCATAAAGCGAAGACCCACAGCAGTCTCCTGAATCAAAATGTAATTTTCATAAATTGATGAAAAACAAAAACAAAACCATAGATATAGATATAATGTAGACTTATGTTTACCAATTGAGATGTTCCTGACTGTCAGTCACTGTTTTCTGCTGTATTGGTGTTCTAATGTAGGATGCTTCTTGTTCTCTTGGATCAAAACAATTCTGGGTAAGGAAAAGCAAAGAAGAAAAAAAAAAACATTTCTGAACGAGAACAAGTCTATTAAATACACACCCATTTCAAGATAATGTACCATTTGTAAAGCCAAAGGAAGTTGCACTGTGACAGCTTTCTAGTGGTTTAGGGGCATGTGAGACATTTTGTTTTGTTGCAATTTATATATGATTTGGAAAGTGAAGCATTAATTTGTCAATTGTGCTACCCCAAATGTATATTGAATTAATGTATGTTATAATATATTGATAGAATTTGTCCCTGGAGTCTGAAAAGTACATTTGGTCTCTAGTTGTCAACATTTCCACTTCAGGTCTAATATAGGAAACTTCATGATGTGTAAAGACTACATTGCTCCAGCGGTGGTTGTGAACATGGCTTCCAGACATAACTGCTCCTTCCAGACCTTTTCTAATCTGTTCCCTTTTTCCAGACAAATCCTATGATCTTTCTCCAAACCAGAGCATGAGGTCATTTTCTATTACCAGCTTCAAAAACTAGGAAGCACATCACATTTACCATATAAAAGTCTGAGTAAGAATTAGAAGATATCCAATTTTGTTTAGGGCTTATAAAGATGACAAATACAACATGAGTTGGAATTTATCCTATGCTTTCTTTCTTTGGAGTAGAGTTGAAGAGGAATAGCAGAAGTGGTGTGTATGCCTGTATATTTAAATGATATATGTGTAAAAATGCATGAGTACAGCGTAAAAGCACCTGCAAGTCAGTTTGTGATACTGGAAGTTTTTAACCACACATTGTGTTCTTTCAGCTTCCAGCTATAGTAGTTCCTTGTAAAACATTGATGGTGACATTAAACGTTCAATGACAACAAATGCACAAGACACTGCCATACTGGTGTCTCTGCATTTTCCGTACAACAGAATAAAGGTCACATTGGTGATGTTTACAGCACAAAGTAAAGTGGTATGAAAGTGTTTTACAGGTTTTTTATTATTTATTTATTTATTTTACGAAACAACAATAGATGGCTCCACAGTTACTGACTCTATATGGCCACAAGTTTATGCATTTTCCCCAAACTGTTGCATTATATACTATGCCTTTATACTATTGCTTTACAATTTCCTTTCACTGGAACTAACCAGCCCAAGCCAGTTCCAGCATAACAGTGTCTATGAAGGCATAGACCGCCAAGGTTAAAGTAGAAGAACTTGAGTGTCCTGCACAGATCCTTGACTTAAACCCCACTGAAATCATTTGGGACGAACTGGAACACTGACTGCACCCCAGACCTCCTCACTTAACATCAGTGTCTGACCTCAGCAAAGCGGTTGTGGCTGAATGGATAAATTCCCAGAGCCACACTTTTTTTTTTCTAGTGGAAAGCCTTTCCTGAAGAGTGAAGGTTGTTATAAAAGCAAAGGCGTAATAAATCTGGAATAGGATGTTCACAAAGTACACATAGGTGTGATGGTCAGATGACCACAAACTTTTAGCCTTGTGTATTTTAATTTACTAAGCACTGTGTCATTTGAAATTAGAATCACAATGTAGATTTGTGTCAGTATACAGTATATACATATTATTTCATTTCGCTCCAGGCTTATGTAGAATCACTTTTGGATAAGACGGTACAGTTTGAAATGGTGTGTTAATCTGTGGTTTGATGTCACTGTTCAACAGATTGCTTCATGTGCTGACATGACCATGAATATGATGACAAATCTTTGTAACCAAGCCCACAAATTTAAGAATGAGTGTGGGGGTGTGGCATGAGCAATCAAATATTATATTTTAAATATTAAATACTTAAAAAAACTTTTTAAACTATCTAATCTAATGCTAATTGAGGCTCAAATATAGTTTCAAATATAGTTTTTAACTTTGATGCACATAGACTGAAGCACATCCTGTTCTCATAACTCTGTCACAAGAGACACACAGTGGAACACAGCCATTACTTCACAGTGCTTGCAAACATGTATTGCAGAACTGATTCTTGTCCTTATTTCAAAACAGAATACCTGCCAGAAAATGTATTTTCCCAGATGAGAACAGTCTAATGATTGTAGACCAAACCCTTACCTAATTTTAAGTTAAATAAAAAAAATTAAAAAAATAGTTTGTCAAAAGTGTTTTTTTTTTTTTTTTCCCCTCTGAGACCATGTCAGTTTGAGTGTAGTATCAATATTCCTTACACTCAGGATGAAATTCAGGATGTAAAACTGATATCGCTATGACACGCACACATTGTAACATGCCTTTTGGCAAAGAAAACTTCCTGGAATCCACATCAGAGGTGTTTCTTGTTTTAAGGACAAAGGGAGGAGATGGATGGCACAGAGCACGCCCCATCTGCACACGCTCTCCCTCACACACACGTTTATTCAGCAGCACGTTTATTCAGATCTGGAAGACCTCTATGGAGTCATTATTTTTAATCTGACTGATGTGGCTTTTGTTCTCGTACTCCTTCTCCAGGGCAACAGCATATACAAATACAGATGTTTCATGACAGGAAAATAAATCAAAGCACTACGCTAGATTTAACTAATGCCAACGTGTAAATTGGTTGAAAGAAATTGTTTTATCATTAGAAATTGAGCAAGGAATTGTTTTATTATCTAAAATGGCAGAGTAAAAGATTATGTGATCTACAGTCAAGTTTTTCAACCATATAGTAACCCAAAAGCACTAATCTTAAACAACATTAAAGTGCCATGTCTACATCCAAATAAGTTGCTGGAAAATGGACCTGTTCTAATGTTAAAGTGAGAGACAGCTACTAAACTCAATATCACACTACCAATCAACAAATTAGCACTAGAATTTGTAAACACATCAGAAATATTTTAATGCAAACATATTCAATGTGTAACAGGGTGGAGTTTTGCTTTAACCTTTATTTTTGTAGACACACATCCTGGCCTTGGACTAATTCTCAGTGTTCTGTTTAGTCTAGGAGGCAGAATGGAAAGGAATTTTTAAGATAATTTAGAATGAGAACCTTAAAGAGACACCAAGGAATATTTCGCTGGTATTGGTGTGTGCAATGTGAACATTTCTGTTTGGTTTAGATGAGCCCAGAGCCTTCTGAAATTGAAACTCTTTGTTCTCTTTCTCCAATAACAGCCTATCATACATAAATATGCAAAGGCTGTGCATCAATCCAGTCTTTACAACATTCAGTAAATTCTTTCATTCTGACACACCTTATAGGAGTGTGCAGGTGTACCATAAAAGAAGCACAGACACGTATATTCACAATTACCTGGTGTATTTCACTGTCTTGTTTGGACATGAGTAAATGTTTCTCATGAAACTGGGTAATAAAAAATTATTCCCATTATATGCATTATAACCTGAGAACAGCTCACAAGCAGTGTTGTGCTAGTTACTAAGAAATAGTAACTAGTTACAGTTACTAGTTACTTCATTCAAAAAGTAACTCAATTACTTTGTTGATTACTTACACCAAAAAGTAGTGTTACTGTTAAAAGTAACTTTTTAGTTACTTTTTTAAAGAACGTTCTTTAATGTTCCCATTAATGCCCTTTTATGCGTTATGGTCTATACAAACACAAAACTGACTTAAACACAAAGTAATTTTTAAACACTATTTTATTTAAGTCAGACCAGCACAAACTGAATATATCACAAGGATTTCTGAAATAAATAACAAAACAAGCTGAATAATATATTCACAATCAAAAACTAAAGTGGCTTCTGCATCATAAAAGCTGTTGTGTTGAGCTCTTACAAATGTTCCTTTCACAGCTTAAGTATGAAAACTATCAACAATGTAGAACAGAACACCGGGTTAGCTTCTAGCTTCGTCGAGGCATGGAGTTTCTGGAGGAGCTTTGACTGGAGTTGCTGTTTATCGCAGTAGATACGAGCTTCGAACCAGAAAGACACAGCTTACATTTGACTAAAAAGTTTTTGTCTTTATGCTCAACTAAAGTAAAATAATGAGCATATTTCCACTTTGAGAAACTCGTCTTGCTCTCGCCTCGACTCGCCATTACTGCCGCACAGACCTGAATAAACGGAGACACGCCCACAGTGCGTCTTCTTCGTGTTTACAGTGGTTCATCCACCAATCCTACAATGTGACTCTGCTGTAAACAGGTTAGACTGTAGTCTACACTTCAGCCCAAATTCATTCATTTAAAAAAGTAACGGACACTGCACCATACGGTAACGGTAACGGAGTTACTTTATTTAAAAAGTAATGTGTTACAGTATTAGTTACTGTCAAAAGTAACTGCATTACAGTAACGCGTTATTGCCCAACACTGCTCACAAGTGAATTGAGAGGCTGACAAAAACCGACTTGTAAAACTTCCCTGTAACATGCTATTACAATCAAACAATTGTTTTAATTGGTTCTGTCTTGGGTAGACAGTCATTGTTGAATATGCAAACACACCCACTAACTGGACATGAGAACACTGAAAAGCGAAAAGAAGAATTTTCTCATTTAAACTGACAGCGATTCAGTTACCAAGGCTACTATCATTATACTATCATATAATGCCTAAAGGATTAATGGTTAATTTTATAATGTTTTCCTGTAAAGTTACTATAATTTCTTAAAGTAATGCATGATATCTACATATGAATGCATGATATCTACATATGAAGCAAAAAAAGTCAAGTGTAAACAGCTGCCATTTTGTGTTAGAATGCAAATGTTTATTCCTATTATATTTTTTATATATTGATACTGTTTTGTAAACAATTCCTCTTTTTTTAAGATACAGTTGTATAAATTGGATCAAGCAACAAACACCTCTTACATTCCCTTAAAGGTGCTTGAATACTGTCTTTCAACACTCTCAAAAGTATGTATTACTTTTAGTGCATGGATGATGTAGTATATAATCTTCAGTATACAAAACTAATGTTCATGACACGTGAATGTATGCATAGTTTTAATTATGCATTTATTTTATTATACATATTAAGCTTTTTAATGAACCTTTTAACAGATAAAGTTGATGTGTTTCTTATTTCATATTTGCTGCATTCCTGTCCACTATGGGTAATTAATCCTAATAATCAGATGATTAAGCCAAAATGTTAGAGAATGCTAGTAATATTATACTCTCTTTTTTTAGTGGCTCATTATTTAAGGTTGTGGGTTACTAAACAGAGCATTGAGGGGTTCAAGCCCTAGAATTGCAACTACCTCTGTTTTGGTGTTGAACAATCAATTTCTATGGATGACATATCATGACTGCAGTCTGACCCCAACTTCGTATAAAACTAGGCTATTATAATGTATCTCTTCTTCTTGTTTCGGCTGCTCCCGTTAGGGGTTGCCACAGCGGATCATCTATTTCCATACTACTCTGTCCTTTATATCTGACTCTTTCAAACCAACTACCTGCGTGTCTTCCCGCATCACACCCATAAACCTCCTCCTTGGCCTTCCTCTTTTCCTCCTTCCTGGTGGCTCCATCCTCAGCAAATTTATTTCAGATATACCCCATGTCCCTTCTCTGCACATGTCCAAACCATCTCAATCAGGCCTCTCTCACTTTGTCTCCAAAACGCCCTATATGCATGGTCCCTCTAATATACTCATTTCTAATCCTGTCCAGCCTCGTCACTCCCAATGAAAATCTCAGCATCTTCAGCTCTGCTACCTCCAGCTCCACCTCCTGTCTTTTAGTCAACGCCACTGTCTCTAAACCATACAACATCGCAGGTCTCACCACAGTCCTATAAACTTTCCCTTTCACTTTTGTATATACCTTTGTAGGTACCTGAACTTCTCCACCTTCTCCCCCTCTTCTCCCTGCAACTGCACCACTCCACTCCTCTTATTCACACACATGTACTCTGTCTTACTCCTAATGACTTTCATTCCCCTTCTCTCCAGCGCATACCTCCACCTCTCCAGGCTTTTCTCAACCTGCTCCCTACTCTCACCACAAATAACAATATCATCTGCAAACATCATAGTCCAAGCAGACTCCTGTCTGACCTCGTCCATCAACCTGACCATCATCACTGCAAACAGGAAAGGGATTTTTTCTGCATTGTTTTTTTTTTTTTACATGAATAGATCTAGATATTAGTTTATATTTCTATAATTGCACCTAGATTATTACTTTGCATTTGTTGTTGTAAGAGATTGGTTAAAATTTCATTGTTTTCATCCAAAGTTTCATTGTTCATGCAAAAGATATATAAATCAGAACATTGATGAGCACAAATTTTAGGTGACTCAACCAATCAGGTGGCCCAGGGCTAAACAGGTATCTGTATGGTGTTTTTACATCTACAATGGCTTGGCATCTTCTCATGGCTTTGCCTCTCCAACAGGGCTGGCATTCCCTGGTCATGGATCTGCTGAATGCAATGGCTAAATAATATGAACAAAAATTGCTTATTTTTATTAGAATACATAAATGGATTTAACAGGAATATAAACACAGTGCAACCAGACACACCAGAGGAATCAGAAAATTTGAACTCACCAATAATGGATGTCTGGTTTCTGGAAGCCGCTAAATGTGGAAGAGATGGTCACAGTGTAAGCACCCAAGTTTTCAAACAGTAGCCAGTCTCCTACCTGCCGGTCTGCAGAGCACACAGCTCCACAATGATGTCCAGGCCATTACAGGTAGGACCCCAAACACTACATGTGTATATGCGCTCATCAGGCTTGGGTTTCTACAAAGTAAAACAAAATAGTAAAATGTATGAATGTGGTATTATATGTAATTATCAATTAATATTGACACAGAACATATTAATAAAGAGGAATAATGTTGACATACAAACTTATCTCCGTACCTTGTGCACAATAAGTTTATATTTATAACCAAAAATTACGTTCTTTAAAGATCCATAAATGCCATCATTAACGTAGTACATTAGATTTATTACACTGCTCCCATCATCTTCATCTATATTGAAAAAAAAGGTAACAATAGATAAGGAAGATAAAGAAGATAATTATACAGAAAGCAAGTGAAAGCAGGATCTTACCCTCAGAGCCAGTCTGGTCCTTCATAATGACTTTTTTAGCAATGATGTTGACAGCTAGTGTATATGCAGAGGCTACATAGAATTGTACACTTTATACCATCAGAAAAGCAGATTTCACATCATGTGACCACTCACCCCCATGTCAAAGACACAGCGTGCATCTGCAATGGCCTGGTTGTACGTCTCTGGATCTGTGCAGCCGCTATCTACATGAAAGCTGACTCCAATGATGTCCAGACCCAGCTCCTTTGCCCGTTCCAGAAGCAGCCTGCTGTTTTTCAGTGTGGCTCCAAACTTCACACTCAGCTTGATCTGTTCCGTAGAATCATCTGCAGCTATGCGCAGCAATAGTCTGCATGGAAATTCATATCATGGTTAAAGGGGCTCTAATGTTTTTAGGTTTTTGCAACTTGAAATAAAGAAAGCTACTCACTTAGCATTGTCATAGCTACGAGCAACCTTCATTAGCTCCACTTCACTATCAAAGGTCATCATTTGCACTCCATGTACAGAAGCATACTCTATCTGTGATACCTGTTTGCATGCATTGGCATAAATGATCCTACTGGGCTCCACTCCCAGAGACTGCACAAGCTGTATCTCAGTCTAAAGAAAGATAAATACCTTAGTACAATTTATACAACTATTACTACTACATTAAATTTCAAATATAACTATTCAGAAAAAATATGCAATCATTACCTTTGACAGTATAGAAAGGTTTGACACAAGGCAAGGCGCGTGCCCATCTAAAGTGTTTCTTGAGGACATCCCCGAGGTCTGCCACAAAGAAGGCATCCTTGTCATCCTGCTGGAAAAACAAGTCATTTGAAACAAACTAATTACAGTACTGTTTCATATATATTACCACCAAACTAAAGAACAATAAAAATATGAAAACTCACCGAGAAGGTGGACTCGTTGATTTTCTGCTCAACAATGTCCCGTGCACAGAAACCGTTATCCAGAACAGTAATTTCAAGGATGTCGAATTAAGTCATGAGTGAATGGTCCTATGGTTGGATTAGCCCAGCTTTCATTTTCATCTTTAAAGCCTTTTGAAATTTAAACTGTTTGTTGCCTTTCTCAAGATGTGTGTGTGTGTGTGTGTGTGTGTGTGTGTGTGTGTGTGTGTGTAGGATGTGCTTCAAAAGTGTGTTTATATTCATTGTTAGACTTTGTTAGAATGCTAACTGCATTCAGTAAATTCGTTCAATCATACACAACTCTGAGAAATGTACAGGTGTATCATAAAGTCAGCACAAATTTATAATGTATATTTGTAATTACCTGGTTTCAATCAGTGGTATTACACTGTCTGGTTAAGATACAAGTAAATGTATATCACAAAACTGGGAAACAACCAGAAAAACAGTTCTCAGCACTATTTATTTTGTACAAACATCAATTCTTTTTAATCGCATTCTAATTGCATTAAAACATAAATCAAATATAAATATGAGTATTATGAATGAGATCATTGATAAGCAAATATTTAGTTGACTTAACCTAATACGCCACTGTAAAACTTTTTTTGGTAACAGACCACGTCACTGAGCCTAGGATGTCCTTTTGGACCCACTAAATATTAGTCTACAACAAAACACCTTGACATATATTCTATTTCATTTATATATTTTTTACGAGTTTCTGGTTGCAGGGACGGATAGTTAAGGCTGTGTGTGGCTCCTTTCCCTCAGACAGACGGTATACTGAAATAATTTTCACCAGCGACTGAACCTGAATCAGCACAGATCTCTGCTCTATATTTTTGCCAGAAAAAGAAAGAGAGGAAAAAAAGAACGCACTAGAGGGTTTAAATGGAAAATTTAGGAGAAGCGGATGAAGGAAGAAAAGGCAGTGAAAAAAGAAGTTGGAGGTTCCCCTACATTGAGTGACCTTTCACCTAGTTAAAAGTGCAGTGAAGTGTTAAAGACTATAAATATACTTTACATTCCAAATCCTCATAGCAAAAATGTTGACATCATTCTTTTATATTTAAGTGTTTGTTTGTATTTATTGACCTGCTATATACATTTAAATCAACCAACTTAGTGTTGATGAGAACACATCAGCAATTCACGTAATTTAGCATTAGTTAGCCCAGTAGTGGTTACTTACGCATTCATGCAGTGGTATATCAAGCAGATAGCACAGGGCTACACAGATAGCTCTAAGGTGCTTTCACATTTACAGTGACTTGGCATGTTCCATGGTTTTTCTTATAACTTTATATTTTATAGTATTTTTCTTTACTCATTTTGACCCACTTTCTCTTTTCATTTCATGGGCATGCGCATAGCACACCTTATTTAAACCCGAAATATCTATTTTGGTTTAATTCATTCACAAAACATTTTTTTCAATAGCCTTCTGTTGTGTTCACATGAGATTTAATAACATTTTGAGAATTTTATTTATTTTATATTTATTTCCTCCATTTAACCTTCCATGTACATCACTGTTGTTCAGTGTTCTCCTGATGGTAAACTGACAAACATTAAAGTTAGCCAATAAAGTTTGTTGCTTAGAAGTTACCTTCAGTTTGTTTGGGACCTTGTGGACTATTACACATCTCGCTTTTAGTGACTTTTACTCTCCTGGGGAGAGTAAAAATGGTCTGAAATTTCCTCCATGTGTACATCTTTCTAACTGTGGATTTGTGGAGTGCAAAGACATTTTTAGAATCTTTTCCAGGCTGATGAGCATCAGCAAGTCTTTCCGAGGTCCTTAGAGAGCCTTGTTTTTATTATGCACTTGCACAAATGTGTTGTGAATCTCAAACTTTGATAGATGATCACTTACACCGATTAATTAAAAACACATGAATGTAATTTCACTTAAAATTAACTGCTCATCCTAGAGATTCACATACTTCTGTCATTCACACAATGGACAATTCTCTTTAATAAATAAATAATATTTTTTCTCATTCGTTTAATGGGTTCCTTTGTTTACTTTTAGGACTTTAGTCCAATTTATGCAGATATAGAAATTTCTAAAGAGTTCAAAAACATTCATGCTGTAATTGATAAATGGGTTGAAATTAGATTAGACAAAACCAGGTTTGATTCATTCCAGCTCTGCTGAATCTAAACATAATTTAAATAGAACCTTTCCTGCAATCTGAAGAAGGTTAAAAGGTCTGAACAAGCAGCATTCTAAGCAGTGATCAAAAGCATTCTGGAAGAGGTGAGGGAGACGGTTATTAAAATATGTGTCTGGAAAGGGTTACAAGCCAATTCTAAGGCTCTGGGACTCCAGCAAGCCACATTTAGAGACATTATCACCAAATGGAAAGCTGTGAATGTTCCAAGGTCTGAGGCTGGCCTACCGAAATTCTTCCAAGACCACATAGAAGACTTATCCAAGTAATTACAAATAAACCAAAATTATAATTAAGGAACTGCAGGTCTAGCTCACCTCAGAAAAGGTTATTGTGACAAAAAAGGTAGTACCGTATTTTCCGGACTATAAGCCACTACTTTTTTCCCACACTTTGAACCCCGCGGCTTAAACAATGAAGCGGCTAATATATGGATTTTTTCTGGGTTTTCCCGGTTTCACAAGCTTCAAGCCAAAAAACTGAGCCCCATAACATTAGACCAATGAAATTGCCAAACAGGTTCAGGTGAACCAATGAAACTCTTTATATTAAATCGGATGCGCTCTCACTGGATCGGGCCGCACCACATCATAAATATGGATGCGGTTCCTCTGACGTTTGACCTGCCGCTCACTCGGACTGTCAACAGGAAATGTGAATCATTTGTCACGCTGAAAACAACCGGGCATGAAAAAACGCACTTCACCTGTGTTCTGAGCTGCACGGCATCGGGAGAAAAGCTTCCACCGATGGTGATTTTTAAACGCACGACGATGCCAAAAGAAAAACTCCCGAGAGAAATTGTTGTGAAAGGAAGGAGGAAGACAGTGAACAATGACTTTCTTGGTAGGCTACTGTTTAGATACAAGCCGTGTAACCGGCACTGTCTTTCGTTAAAGCCTGTGTAAAGTTTATTAGTTTCAGTGTAGACACCTGCGGCTTATAGACAGCTGCAGCTTATTTATGTTCAAAATAAAAATCTTTGTAAAATTCAGTGGGTGCGGCTTATATTTGGGTGCACTTAATAGTCCGGAAATTACGGTACTCTTTAGAAGAGTTCTGAACACTAAGAAACTGTACACATTACCTTGATTAGGCTTTTGCAGAAAATATAGCTATATCTAAAACAATAAGCAATAACACTGCAGACAAATTCTGAACTGGTTTGCTGGTTTGAAGGTCTACCCTTTAATTTAAAGACTTTAAATGGGGTCTTTTATTGTCTACTTATTGCCCAGGACTAATGGAACCTGTGTGGCCAGCCTGCTAAAGAGAGGTTTTTCATTGTCTCCAGACTCCCTATAGTCTCCTCTTTAGGGCTTGCTTGGCAATAGGCCTGAAGACTGACCCTGGCACATATGTTAAACTTCAGAGTGTTGCCTAGTATCCCTTCAGAACTAGGCCAACCAGAACTGGCGTCATTACTTTGGCAGTAAACCATTGACTGTCATGGCCCAAGTGCCGTTCCAGCTGGAGTGTGGTCTTAACCAAACTTATGGTTCCTACTGCTGTAGACTGCAATAACCACATAAATGCAGCAAATCTTATATCTGTAATAAATTTGTTACAATAAAATATGGACTTGTTCCACTTGTGTAATGAATCCTCTAAGGAGGTGACACAAGCATTATTGGCTGATATACTAAGTAAGTTACCTTGTTCATCTTCCAACATGCTGGTTAAAATGCATTTTGCCTATCAAAGTAGTGACCACTTTAACGATGTGAATTTAATTGCCACACTGTGGATTAGCATAGCATTGGATATATAATTTGCAAACAGTCTGATGTTAGCTAGCATAAGAATATATGTTTCAATAATTGTTTCTATTTTAGTTTGAAAGCTTTTAAAGGATAATTTGCCCACATACCTTCAGCATTAGCAATTTGTCCAATGATTGTTTTGAGAGAAATGTCAAATTTAAATCAACCATCTTGCTGATGGTTTCGTCCGTCTTTTTTCCCTGCTTGCAGCTGGTAACCATCCTGGTTAATTATGCTCTGATCATTTCTGACTGTTAATTGAGGTCTAGATTTTGTAAGCAAGCTTGCCAAATCAGCATTGTCATTCTGTGCATGGAACGCTTGAACCAACAGAAATCGGGATGAGATCTGTGGTAATCTATGTGAAGATAGGGAATGGTGGTTGCTCAGCGGTTAAGGCATTAGACCTTGAATTGGAAGATCCTGGGTTCAAATGCTGCCGCCACTGCTGGGCCCTTGAGCAAGCCCCTTAATCCTACTCACTTGTAAGTTGCTCTGGATAAGAGTGTCTGATGAATGTGGTGGACTCTCTTGCTCATGTGTTGAAAATTTTATCTTTTATAATATTACAGTTGAAGTGATTGTGTGACAGTGATGATTTCTTTGTACAAATACAATTAATGATAGAATCAATGAATCTAACCAATGAATCTAAAGACCAAAAATATGCAGGTGAACGTCTATGCTAGACTGTCCCTACATTTGTCCCTATTTTGAGTTTGTCAGTATGTGTGCATAGTGCGTTGGAATGGACAGGCATCCCATTTGGGGTGAATTTCCATGCCTTGCACGTCAGGTTTCTGGGATAGACTTAAGGTCCATGTTTCTCAGGATAAATTCACTGAATGTGCCCCAAATAAACTCAGAAGAGGGTTTAATTAATTAGATTACAAGGCGTGTCCAAGATGCATTGAACCCCATTCACATCTACTTAGCTCTGCCTGCCATCAGATTTCAGAGGGTGCATGTTAATACTCTGCGTTATAGGGCCTGAGTTCTGGCAGAGACTCCATTTGGCTAGTTAGCATTCTACTAATTATTGATAACTTACTTAATTGCATTGAGTGTGAAATTGAAATAAAAGATGAAACTTTGCTCACTCAGCTGCAGGCAAATTAATTCCCACTGGTGCCACTATATACAGGGAGTCGAACATCTCAAATCCTCAAAGAGAAAATAGACCAAAATATAGATCATTTTTTATTATAATAAAAAAAGACTGCAAAACTAAGTAGTCATTTTAATACAAAGTATATCTTTATATATATATATATATATATATATATATATATATATATATATATATAGTATATAGTATATAGTATATCTGATATTATGACCTGGTGTCATCAGCTATTATACATGTTAAGACTTGAGAAAATATATGGGATTAAACTAGATTTTTTAGAAAAATGAAGGCAGTTAAGGAGATCACATCATCTGTACACTGATATCAGGTCATAAAAATCCTCTATCATTGCTTCTTCATTATTACAGTGAAAGTTCAACTGGATGTTTGATTGCTTTCTATGGTAATTCATACTATCAACAGAAACTTGCCCAAAGTACATATTTCTGATGATCTGTAATTTCAAGTGTTCATGTATAACTCTTTAGGAAACAATGGCATTGGATATCACCACAGTATCTGATGGTCGTGTGACTGCAATTCATTCTAGAGGGAAACTAGTGAATCTGAACGAGACAAAATAAGCTGGGACTGCCAGATACTAAGATCTATAAAAAAGACTGTTCACAGCTGATATAATGCAAGTGAAAATAAATCAGCAGGAAAAAAAATGAAATTTTATTACTAGATAAAAATTATAATTACTGGCAAGCAGCACTAGTATTATCGACTTCTAGTAGTAATAGTAACGAGACTTTGCATTAGGGTTAAATATGACCCGAATAGGTTATATAAGATATAAATATGTGGCAGAATTATTGATACCCTACTACCCTATTACTGATGCTAAGAAATGCTGGTTATCCCAGTGAAAAAAAGTAACTGTTTGGATTTGAGAACTTTGAGAACATGTGCAGACAAAAACAAAGTACCTTAAAATGTTGTGAATGGAGAAGTGATTCAAGATCCAAGTATTCAAATTCTGTTAGATGTTATATAAAGAGGCTCAGAGCTCTTAACCCTTTTATGCAAAAGCTATGCAAACCCCTTCTAATGCACATGGGTCTAAAATCACCCGCAATCATTTCCATGTTATTTTTTTTTCTTTCATCTTTTAAAATTTATTTAATTCAGCATTTATTTTCCCCTGATCTATGAATTCCATAAACCATGAATATTCAAAATGTCTTGTTTTCCATGACCACAAATAATTTGTAAAAAAAAATTTACAGTCAAACATTACCCATCTATGCAAGTGTGATAAACCAAAGAATAAAGACAACTCTAAACCAACACATTGACACTTTACCACACATAACACACAAATATCACTAATAACCGATAACTCTGTAGTGCAACTGGAGTGAATTGCAGTGATGTGACTGAATCTTCTTCTTCTTCTTTCGGCTGCTCCCATTAGGGGTCGCCACAGCGGATCATCCATCTCCATACCACCCTGTCCTCTACATCTGCCTCTTTCACACCAACTACCTGCATGTCTTCCCTCACCACATCCATGAACTTCCTCCTTGGCCTTCCTCTTTTCCTCCTACCTGGTGGCTCCATCCTCAGCATTCTCCTACCGATATACCCCATGTCCCTCCTCTGCACATGTCCAAACCATCTCAATCTCGCCTCCCTCACCCGTCACTAAAACATCCTACATGGGCTGTCTCTCTAATAAACTCATTTCTAATCCTGTCCATCCTCGTTACTCCCAACGAAAAGCTTAACATCTTCAGCTCTGCTACCTCCAGCTCCACCTCCTGTCTTTTACTCAATGCCTCATGTCTCTTAACATACATACAACATCACAGGTCTCACCACAGTCCTATAAACTTTCCCTTTCATTCTTGCAGATACCCTACTATCACAAATCACTCCTGTCACTCTTCTCCACCCACTCCACCCTGCCTGCACTCTTTTCTTCACTTCTCTAACACACTCTCCATTACTTTGCACTGTTGACCCCAGGTACCTGAACTCCTCCACCTTCTCCACCTCTTCTCCCTGCAACCGCACCACTCCACTGCCCTCCCTCTCATTCACACACATGTACTCTGTCTTACTCCTACTGACTTTCATTCCCCTTCTCTCCAGCGCATACCTCCACCTCTCAAGGCTCTTCTCAACCTGCTCACTACTCTCACCACAAATCACAATATCATCCACAAACATCATAGTCCAGGGAGACTCCTGTCTGACCTCGTCCGTCAACCTGTCCATCACCACTGCAAACAGGAAAGGGCTCAGGGCCGATCCTTGATGCAGTCCAACCTTCACCCTGAACCAGTCTGTCGTTCCTACTGCACACTTCACTGCTGTCACACTGTCCTCATACATGTCCTGCACCACCCTCACATACTTCTCTGACACACCTAACTTCATCATACAATACCAAGTGAATGTGACTGAATAATTATAAATAAAGCTGATAAAATAAAATAAAAATAAAATTTGTTCAGCACTATCTCAAATTGATCCCTCAGTGCCTGCATGCCTTACAAATGACAACTACACGTTTGTGCTCCTTGCCCATAGACCTGTTGTACTAGGAACACCAGCTGCAATTTTTTTTCTTCTTTTCGATAGGCCCTCCTGTCTGATGTCCTCCTGTAGCCAGGTGGTGGTTGCGTTTTGGTTTGATATCTGACATCTTCACATATTGCCTCTGTAATTTGGTTTTTATGGTGGGGCGTCTCCTCTAAGTGTTTTGTCATATTTGACATGAAAAGCACTTGACTAGCTCCTTGATGAATATGCATTGGCCATCTGATCCACTATGCCCACTCTTCATTTGGTTCTATTATAGTACTGTCATTAATGTTTTTTTTTTTTTTTTTTTTTTTTTTTTTTTTAACACTGTTGTAATCCACTGCTTTGTCATCATGCATGGTGCTTAGGAGGACAACAGATTTTCCCTTCTTCTGCACATAGCTTACCATGGTCATGTTGCCATAGAAGCTACATTCTGGGCTATACTTCTTCAATTTGAAAAGATTTTTGACATACAATTTGTCCAGCAAAGAAACCTTACAATGGCCAGGTTGCAGCAGATCGAGAAACACCTCTGCGAGAGCAATTCTTAGATCCTAGCTCTTGTCCATGCCTGCAAGAAGGGTTAAACCAATAAAGGTCATGAATGCCTCTTTGTCAGTGTTTCTCAAATCTTTCCCTTTTGCTGCTGCTACTCTACCTCCCTAATTTGGTACATTTCAGAACCTTCCCAATGATGTTCTGACTGATAGATATATCCCAGGCATCTTTCGGTGAAATAGCTGTTGAAACAGATGCAGGTCCTGGGCAGCTCCTCAGGATGTTGTGGCTTCTTGTTTAGCTTTGAGTGGGGGATGCTCACTCCAGTAAAACCTGAGTTTTTCTTTTGATCAGTTTCCTATTCAGAGGACTCATCAAACAAGGCTCTGTATGGAAAAGATTGGACACCCCTGGTCTAGGCAATCAGCATAATTTTTTTTTAGACTTTGAATAAGGACTAAGAATTTCCTCATCTTCCTTTTCCTGTTCTTCATGTAGCATCTCTACAACCATTACAGCTGTTATTCTAGAATGACTGGAACCAGGTATAATAAAACACTGGATAATTCAGTGAAATGTGTGACAGTACAGATACAGTATAATTTTGTAGTAAATGTGGTCTTATGTGCAAAAATTAGCAAATATCAAAGCTTCCTTTATGGGTAATTTGTGACCCATTTGTGTAAAATTTATGTATGAATACAAATTGGGTTTGTTTATAAAGTAAGACAATAACTTGTGGAACATAATTTGTGGAAATCAAAAACAAGATATATATATAAAAAAAAAAAAAAATACCTGGAATAATAAATAATAAAATAAATTTCTTTCACAGATTCAGGAAAGAATGAATACAGGTCATTTTAGACCGATGTTTGCATTAGAAGGGTAGAGATTCAAAAATAATTTTTATTTAAAAAGCAAGAATGAAAATATGAAAATAAGGATTTGAGATGGTCAAAAAAAATTAATTGAGGAATACCTGGGATACTGATGATATTCATTTCTTGCAAAAATATAGAAAATAAAAACTCATTCGGGTCACTTTAGACCCATGTTGTGCATCAAAGGGTTAAGCACCATAGCAGAGGCTTCAAGAAATATATATTTACTCATTCTGATTTTGCATATACTTAATATTATATATATTTATAATATAAATATAATATATATTATTATTATTATTATTGTTACTTAATATTATATTAGAAAACACATGCTTGAGGGAAGAACTACAGCTAAAATAAAACTACACAGAATTTCTATTTTAAGTTTAGACATAATACATATTACGAAGGGTTGCCAGTAACTCTTGTATATGTTGAATAGAAATGAAATATTTTGAATTGGGGAGACAGGTGCCAGGAGACCCAGTTTTCCACTGTAGTGCGACACCGTTGACCTTGCGCTCTCATTCCTGTCACGTGATAATAAAAGAAGCCTGTTGCTCTTTTCCAGGAACTCTCCCCATTCCTCTCCCCATCACACCAAGGCAGTGAGTAGAAAGGGTGTGTTTTATGGGTGTGCTGAAGTAAGTGTCAGGATGGATTACTTTGTGCAAGCAAAGCCCTTTTGTCCTAGATCTACGGAAATGTAGGCAAGGCTAATTAAAAAAAAGCCTAGATGCCTTACTCTTTCTCTATATCCGAGCAACTGAACCAAATACTAAGCAGACCAGATAATGAGGTTACACACACAGGAAACGACAAAGAATTCATGAGCAAAATTAGGTGCTTTAAAGTGGAAAACCGCAAAAATGTGAGGTTAGTCAGTTGCACGAGTTGACCTGGCCATTAGCAACCAAAGCCAATTCAACTATAGATTGCATTTCTAAGAGCAGATTGCATTACTAAAAGTCGTTTGAACTCTATACTGTTAGAATTTGTGCATAAATTATTATAGCCAGTGTTCTTATTCACTTTCACTACTAGTTTGTGACCTATTTTCTACCGTCTCCATACCATTGTATCTGGACTGTGACAAACAACCCAGAGCATACGTAGGATGACATGAGGGTGACCCTTTTTACTACAAGTAAGCTATAGGGTTTAAACGTTTTTTTTAGAAAGCATCAAAGAAATCAATTCTTAAAGTAAAATCTGACTATGAATATTTATCAATATGTAATCTTCAACTATGGAAAAGATAACAAACAAACTTGCAACATGCATAGTTTATTATCCTGTCACTTTCTTCTTTACTTTATTACCAGGCTGTGCCAGTCATCTTTGTGAATGTGTCCTGTTACAGTTGGTTATATTAAATGGCTGCTTACTATATTATTACAACTTGTGCCCAATATATAATTTCCAGTGTTATTTACCTTCACTGCTATAATAATCATTAGAGTATGAACAAAGCTTTAATAGAATGTTTTATTTATTCTGAATTTTGACATGACATGACCTGGGGGAACTCTACTTACTACAAGTAGGCTTGGTTTTTTTGAGTCATTGATTTTAAATTTGAATCATGAATGTGTTTTCTCTCTGGATACCAATTCAACCCCTCCCTGATCGTGAAGGCAGTAGAAATTCATTTTGTTCAGATCAATTTCCAAAGATGCATCTTTTATGTTAATATATCTTCATCAACAGTCGTGCTTATGAGCTCGTAGATCTTTAATTAACTGAACAGATTCTCTGCCAAAACTTTGTTTTGGATCTTTATCAATATTTGTTGTCCCCATTATTTTCACACTGGCTTTGTGACTATTGCCTTAAACATATGATAGCAATTTCAAAGCTTGACACTTTCAATCATAGGGTTATTGTTAAAAAGCAGTTTGCAGTGAGCTATCTTGAACGGCTGGTGACTATATTATTAACTGACAGCATAATAGCAACTTGTCATAATGTTAATCCTGGTGCTGCCTCGGGATGCTGTTAGACTAGTTCTCAAAAGAATATTCCAAATAAATAATTACAAAAGATTTGTGAGGAAGTCTTAATCCAATGCCATGACAGGGGAAGGGACTACAGCAGCGGCCTGAACTCGTTCACCTGTCACTTTTCTTTCACTGCCTCTTCTCATTTTCACCCTGGCTCTAAATTTAGGAGAGCAAAGTCAGCTTACTATGAAAGACATTTATAAAATGAATTTCAGAACAAATTGTTAGTTTTGTAGCACACTGAGTTCAGAATATGAAGTAAATAAAAACTAAGAGTGCATTTTATGTAGCACTGTGGACCTATAGAAACGTTGTGTTCATTTCACTGTGTACAGTACCAGATGTATATGGTTAAAATAACAATAAAGCCTCTGGGCTTGGAATAAAACAGCAAATACACACACTCTGCTGTAGATAAAAGGCTTCTTTAACAATGTTCAGTTGATTCAGATCCATTTTGATTATACACTGTGGGGAAAAATAGGGAAGTGTAGCAAAGAGAAGGGTTTACACACATGTACAGATGTATGTACAGACACAGACACACACCCACCCATCCACACCCAACCATTAAAAAGAATTATCCCCAGCTTCTCCCAGTGCCTGTTCTGGCCACATGTTTTTTTTTCTTTTTTGCATTCAGTCATTCTGTGAAGCCCACATTAAAAGAAGGTTTGCTGTACACTTGCCTGTCCTTGTACCAGTAGGCCAAAGTTATTTCGAGGCCGCACTTAAAGCCTAAATACACACAAGTGACTACTGCAGGGGTTTGGAGGCAGTGTTTAGAATCGGCCCCTGCCTCGCCCTCTGCCTCGTCCTCTGCCTCTTCCTCTGCCTCGTGTGTAAAGGTGACCAGCGGCTCTCCTGATCTTCCTTCTCTCCTCATGGTGCTCCCGTTCAGCCCGCTGCTGACTCCGCTGTTTCTCAGTCTGTGTTAGAGAACATCCAAGAGAACAGGATGAACAGTCGTGTGTGTGTGTGTGTGTGTGTGTGTGTGTGTCTATATATATATATATATATATATATAT
>JAAIIK010000016.1:7105405-7123248 GCA_014706435.1 Silurus glanis | reverse complement strand
CTCTATATATATATATATATATATATATATATATATATATATATATATATATATATATATATTTAAATGATTAGTTAGATTTTATTTCTGTTTGACATGCATCTGCTTTTATGAACAATTTTGGCTCTGTGGAAAAATGTCTCTGCGGAGGTAAGAATTTTAAAAGGCACTGTGCTCTCCCTGTGTGGCCTCAACAGTTCACACCACAGTATAATCTGCTACACAAAGTTAAAAAGTGATTATTTTGAAAGGATAAGCAATACTTTCTGGTCATCAACAGACACAAATGAAATGAAATTCTGTTTAAGAACAGCTTTGCTGCTAAATCTGCCCTGTCGTACCCACTAAGCCACTGTTGTTAGATGTTTCTTATGCCCTGTGTTTATTCAGTCTGAACACAATGAGTGACTGAGCCACCATGATCACCATGACTTACAGTTTTCTAATGTTAATCACAGCTAAATTCCACTTTCACCTTAAATTTATGCCAGTAGGATGATTACAGGATTGTCTGAAACTTTGAAATCCATAGTCAGACACAGTCCTGAAATCATCTTTAATCTGTGACGGCACCAGTGAAAACAACAGGATGCCTCGCTATGGTACCCGTTTTCATACTTTTACTCCTTTCCTTCACATTCTCCTGTCTAGCACTACACAGTTAAAACAGTTAACTGAAAAAGTGTCAAATGTTTAAACCATTGATAAACCTTGATGTGCGTTTAGACTTTTTGAAACGTGTCTCCATTGTCAGTAAGAACATTCCAATCCTCCTTTAAAACTTTAAAAACCTGAATCTAATCTGTAGCCTCGTTCTCTAAATATATTGCTGCAATGAATGCAAAAAAGCATATTTAAGCTACCAATTTATTTTGCTGACTGACTAATGAGAAAAACACTTTTTACATATTATTTTCTACAAAACACATCAAATTGTTTCAACATTTACAATTTACTTCATTAAGGAATGCAGCCAAGCTTCTAAATCGATTCGGGAAACATGATTAAACTAACAGGTTTGCTCTGATCTTACACTGTGAACACTGAAATGCGTTTGGACAGTAGAGAATTTCATTCATGCAGCTGCAGAGCTCCCACTGCTTTTCACCCCACATTTATTCACGACATTATTCGTGTGGCGCATTCATTTAATTTCGCTTGAGGTGACCGCCACCACGCTATGACCCCTAAACAAGAAAATGCAACTCACTGCTGCACTGTAATCATAAACAGATAATCCAGATTACATTTACTCCGAGCCAAGCACGTTTTTTTTAAAGCGTGACAATAGTTTTTTTCTTTTTTTACAGTAACAACAAAGCACTTTCATATTTGTTGGCTCTGCAGAAATGGAGGTGGAGTGTGTGGGCAAAAAAAGAACAGACAAAAGTTATAAAGCATGTCTTCAGTATACAAATGACTAAAGCTGGAATGTGTACAGACTAATCTGACTCTAAACCTATCCTAAGAAACCCAGATCAGAGAAACAAGGTGATTGAAGTTTCTACAATAATATATGACCTCAGAATGAAAGGAAGATAAGAAATAACTCTCCAAACTTCTTTATACTCAGCATAGGTGCTGCCATCAGACATTCTCCAATATGGCTTACTTCAGATTTAATTATAGGTGAATGCACAGTATGACTGGTTCATTGCATCCCTCAAAACATGCTGGGTCTCGACTATCTCAGCAAAGCTTTCTTATCAGAAAGTCTCCCAGGCATCTAAGACCAGCTAAACACTGCATTACAGGAGTACAGTGCAAATGGGCGTCTGCATTTACAAAAAAAACCACCCTGTGCACATAATGCACATAATTGGCCTCCAATGTGTATGACTAAAAAAAGGCCAACCATTCTCTTTATTTGTGCATAGAACAACTACAATGAAAACAGGTCTTGCTATTTGACTACTGTTGGAAGCAGTTGTGTAAATTTTCAGGCAGGGTCAAATACAAATATTTTGAAGAACTGGTTTTAGTTTTGTGGTCGATGCCTCAGGGTGCCTTAAGTAATGGTGCATGTTTGCATCAAACCATAAGTAGGCAATTTAAAGAAATGGAAATAAAGTATGAATTTAATGGTTGACTGTTGTATTGTCTGACTGAATATTATGAGCTCTTAAGCCAGTAAAAGAGCATCTAAAAGCATGTACGAGAAAAGTAGTTGTAAGAGAAGTAGTTAAATAAAAACAATAAGTTAAGGTGCAGTCACGCAAATTTTTTTTTTGTTTTTACATCGACTTAAGATTTTAAAGCCGTGTTGCAACATCACTATAGTCAGTCTTATATTTTTGGAAGATTTCATGCAGTGATGTATCGATCTACACTACTCTTATTGGCTGCTTTACGTGTTATGAATTCGCAGTCCACCAAACTTGAACATATGGACAAATAACACGATCATGTTACAATGGCACCTCTAGAAAGGTACGTTATATTTGCAGCAGTGATCAGTCAGTTTTTGAAGTTAATGTGTTTGAAACACTGAAAAAAGCTTATGTTTCTGAGCGACTTTAACAAGAGCCAAACTGTGATGGAGAGATTACTGGGTCAGAACATCTAAGAAACAATGCAATGGTTATACCTACCAAAAATGTCCATGGAAGAACAAGCAATGAACCAGCAACAGAGTCTATGGGCAAAGACTGTTGGCCCACACATTCTTCAGATCTCAATTTTAATCAAGCATCTGTAGGAAGTGTTGGAAAATCAAGTCCAATCTATAAAGACCACACATCATAACTTACAAAACATTTAACTATTTACTGCTAATGTCTTGGTGCCAGCATTTTGAGCTACAGTAGCTCGTCTGTTGGATCAGACCACACGGGCCTTCTTTCACTCCCCAAGTGTATCAGTGAACCTTGGCTTAACATGACGCTGTCAACGGTTCACTGCTGTTCCTTCCTTGGACCACTTTTGATAGATACTGACCACTGCAGACTGGGAACATCCAACAAGAGCTGCAGTTTTGGAGATGCTCTGACCCAGTCGTCTAGCCATCAAAATTTTTTCCTGCTTCTAACACATCAACTTGTAGGGCAAAATGTTTACACGCTGCCTAATAGGTGGCATGATGAAGAGATGATAAGTGTAATTCACTTCACCGGTCATAATTTTATGCTTGGTCGGTGTGTGTGTGTGTGTGTGTGTGTGTGTGTGTGTGTGTGTGTGTGTGCACATTTTTTAAAATTATGTTTGTGGAGCATTTGCAATACAATAATAACAACAGTAACCAGAAAGAACATTCACATTAATACAAACTTTGCAGCCATGCTGTTATAAAAAATTAGAACATCTCAATCAAAACAAACCATCTAAGCCATAAGTCATGGATTTTTGAAATGTTAAATTTGCCCAGAAAGTTGACTATGTTATTACGCTAGACATGTTAAAATTAACCTTCGACAAGGAGCAATACTACTGCTTGCATGTTGAAAAAACCTGTTGATCTAGCAGAGTGACTCCTTAGAAAGGAAATGCTTACAGATAAATAAAAGCCTCCTAGTTTGCACAGCTATTGGTAGAGGCATGATGCTTTTTTTTTTTTTCTTCTCTTTTCCAGTCCCACCCTCTCCGGCAGTAACTTGTCTTTGCACTGGTTAGTTCAGTTTCCAAAAATATAGATCAATTACTGAACAATGAATGGGTGAAAACAAAAAATGGGTCACACAGTTCTGTATGAGAACCCAAAAACACTTTCATGTTAATCAATGTCCCAATCACCCATTCTTTGTGCCACAAGACTCATATCTGCCCACATATCTGTAAAAACTGCCCACTTGTATGACTTGGTGGGTCCAAGAGGGATCCCAGTTGAGATGTCCACATGTTGCACAAGTTTAAAAAGAATTAAATGACTACTTTGTACAATGCATTAAAGTTAATTTTAAATACAGAGAATGATTTTTTTTTTTAATCAAGCTGGACATGTACTGAATGCTGAGAACATCATTTACCACATTTTAATGAAAAATTAATTGCTTGAAGATCCAGATAATTTAGTAACACACAATTTAAAGTCCGATATTTACGTCATAAAATTAGCACTCATGTTTAAACTGTCATCACCTACTTCTGCCTTTGGTTTAAGGTTTTACCAAAGTATATTCCTAATCAAAAGTGTATTTTAATATACCCAGATGTTTAGCGGTAAACCAATGCTTATGCTCAGCTACTGCACTGAACTGATGAGTGGTAGTGCTCACCTTTTTAAGAGTGAAGGTCAGCTGCTTGCTTCCAACTGCAGTGTCGGCGAGGTTCAGGAACCCTGAGCTTTCCTCCAATTTCAGACGCTCCTCAAGAGAGGTCCTGGCACAAACATAGTCTTTTAAACTAATTTTTAGTGCAACACAATATATTTATGCCCAATACTTATAGATTCACTAAACTTGCGAGAGACAAGAAATTATTTTCAGTGCTATTTTAGTCGGCCATGCGCTTGCATTAAATGTGTATAAAAACAAAAGACTGGCAGAAAGTAGCACAGTGCTCTTCCTCATAGAAGCCTGAGAAAAAAGTATAGAATGTGTTTAAACAAACAACCAACCCAACGAATTTGACACTAATTAGTGCATTAATTTGGATACATTTAATTTGTAACCTCTCACAGTAAATGATACTGGGCAGAACTACTGTGAATGTAGTGTAACTGGTTGTAGCCTTTGTAGGTTTACCTCAGTTTACAGTTGAGTAACTTTGAACTCTTTGTATAAGGAAACTAGGTATAATTACAATCATATAATCATTGACATGAATTTCTCAGTTCTCATCTAATAACCTGAATAACTGAATATTATGAAGAGAAACAATTAAAAACCCTCTAAACAAAGACATAGGAGTAAAATGCATGAGTGAGGTGGCATAGATAACTCAGATTAGCTCTGCTTGGAAAACTGACCATTTACAAATTGTGGGACTAAATTACCATAAACGACAACCGACACCACTTAGTTACATCCAAATCTGGGCATTCATGATTATTTATGTAACAAATTTCACATTGAACATTGTCATTGACCTTAACATAATGGTAGTGCAGGATAATTTTAGTTATGTACTTTTGCATCTTCTGTTTGCGTGCCACGTCCCCGAAGCTGTGGAACTCCTCTCCGGCTTTGATCTGGTAGAAGCGTGGCTGGCTCTGGCCCTGAGCCTGGCTCTGTTGAGACTTTCTGACTGGATCTGAACTTTGCAGGCTGGTGTTGCGGTCCTGCTCTCTTCTCTCTTTAAACTGGAGTTCTCTCTGCTCTGCTCGTATGAGACGCCGCTGCTCCCTCACCTCCTCCACCCAGCTCTTATCGTCATCTGAGCTCTCCTCTTCCTCGGAGCTGGGTCGTCCCTCCAGCTCTTCTTCCTCATCATCCGACTGCCACATAAAGAGCAGATTTTAATACACAAGATTAGTTTTCTGTCCAATGTATGACGTAAATTAACAAATTAATGAACTAATGACATAAGAAAAAAACTGTTATGACAAGTTCTAGAAATGACACAGATTAATAATCAAACTTAAATTTGACTAAAGTTTGTGGATACACCTGTCCACTAATTTCACGGGAAGATGATGAGCGCAAGGCCCTGATGTCAACCCCACTGAACAACTCAAGGATTAACAATGACTGCACATAAGACCTACTCAACCAAACATGGTGCTTGACCTTACTAATGCCTCAGTAGCTAAATGAGCACAAATCCCCACAGCCGCACACCAAAATCTAGGGGAAAGCCTTCCCAGAAGGTTGAAGTTTATTATAACAGCAGCTAAAGACTAAATCTAGAAGTGGATGATTGGCAAGCACACATGGAAACATCCACATACTTTTGGCTGTATAGTGTATAAAGGAGGTCCTCATAAAGGTAAACATTATCTGATAATCTGTACTATACAGCACCTTCTCATTGGCCTCTTGCTCGGTTAACTGCTGTAGCCTCTCCTTCCTTCTCTGGCCCACTTTGGACACGATGGGATTGAGCAAGCGGTATTCCTCGCTCCGCTCATCCACTTGGTAATCTGGATTCTCAAACATCATCTTGAAACGGTCATCAGTCAGGATGCTGGTGGTGCCCTGAGAGAGTGAGAAATGTGAAGAGGGTCAAAGCAATGCATCAGCAGGGTTCAAATAACAGCCATGTTGTAGATGGGAGCATTGATTACTTATTCTGCTAGAACTCAAAGATCTTACCTTGGCCTTCTTTTTGGCTTTTCGTGAGACTATGTCCTCCCCAGCCTCCATTAGCTTCATTGCTAATTCTTTGTTCACCTTTGGCAGATTCTGTTAGATGTCGCACAGAAGCAGAGGAGAGGAAAGGAAGGTTAGAAACGCAAAAGCCACATCATCATTTATTTAAAATATGTAAATCTACACAAAACAGAGAGATACAAAAAATAGCAACCTGAATGCATTTTAGCTACAAGGGACATTATTAATTACTAGGCCACTGACATTTTAAGATAACAGCAAATAGGTCTGCACTATACAGCCCAATAATACACTCAAATGCTTACTGTTAAGAAAGAACAATAAGGCATAAGAACAACTGGTGATTGGTGAAGATATTGGTGCCATAATGTGCTGTTTAGAAGGCATTTAGACAAAGTACATCACATGCCTTGGTTAAAATTTACACTTTCAACCACGTCTCAGGTGTTTAAAAAAAAAAAGAAGGAAAAAAAAACAACTACTAAGGGAAATAGTGTTTCCCTGTGTTTACTCTGTATATAAAAAGTGTTTTCCGTGCTATTCACACTACTGTTACAATAAAGTACATACAGAATAGGTTTATCCATTGGCTCATTTAGGAATATTTATCTATAAAATACATATAGGGATGTGCATCTCTATAACAGAGGCCGATGCGATTCTCATCTCGACGCATAGCCAATGATACGATACATTAAAGATACATACAAAGCTGCTACCGATGCGATTAAGCCCTATTATGATGAAATGTTGCCTGATTTTGATTTGATTCAACACAATGCGATTGATGAAAGATGTTCTTTGCCTGTTCTGGCTCCAGGAAGTTTCAGCTCTACCTCTGCCATGTTAATCTATATTCTATCTGACTCGCAAGACATGCCACAGTACAGGTCTCCGTAGTGTTGTGATATGTCATTCACGTAGCAGCAGTGGTGCAGAGGGAACGCGCTTGAGAAACAGTTTCGAAAAATCAATCCATATATAAGATATTGGTCACAGATTAGTGGTTACTTTTTAAATAAAATAAAAAGCATAGTGCATAATAATATAATACAAAATTTTATTATTATATAGAAATAAATGAGTTTTTACTGATGCAAATATGTTAAAAACAATGAATCATGATACAAATGCCAACTTGTATCTGACGCACACTTTTTTAAATCGATGCATCACATCGTTAACTTTAATGCTGATGCAAATAGGTTAATCTTACCGTCCCTAAGATATACAAGTTAAAACCATCTATTTTAATATTTAAAACAACTGAATACTTATTGAAGGCAGTTAATGTAAATTGTATGTGATATAATTTCAGAAAAACATTTTTGAGAGAGAGTGGGAGATTTGTCACCTTCAGCTGTACTCTCTGGACTCTGGACTCTTCGATTTTCTGCCGTATTTTGTCCTTGCGATATTCCTCATAGGCAAACGGATTCGCCATAGTTTTAACCTGGGGGAACACAGCAAATTAGTGACATGGTTTCATTTTAAGAAATGATTTAAAAACTTTTGGAACATCGTGCTTTTTAAAATCTCAAGTTTCCAGTTTGTTTGATTAATGTTTCTACTCTCAACATGCACACACCTTGTGGTAGAGTCTGATGTCCATGAAGAAGCCGTGCATGTACGCCCTCAGCAGTGGTGAGCCGATCAGGTGTGTTAGACCTGAGAAAACAAAACCAGCCAAACAGTTAGGTCAAACTAAAGAACTAAAAGCCAAAGAGAACTCTAACACCTAAGTAAACAAAATAAAAACTCAACAAACTTTCTTGCTCTTGATAAAGATTTTCCCAAACATAAAGTTAAAATTGCATACATCTTGTAAAATATGGGAAGAGTTGAAGAATTGTGATTTGGTTGTGGGTGGAGCCGGTTATAGGGCTGGACTAATTGCATTCTAATCTCTGGAATCGGGATTTTATATTGTATATAATATTTTGAGAGTATAGAAACCTTTCAGCTCAGTGCTAACTTGTCATAAGCAGCATGATGGACCACTGTAAAGTGCTGCATGGTTGTAACACACAGCAGAAACATTTAGCAGATTTAGGAATCAATGATGCCTTATGACTGTTTCCCAATGACAGTTGCTTTGGGAAGAGATAGGAAACAGGGTAAAAGGTCATGATGACTGTCACTGATTTGTTCCTATAATTATCAGTAAACAAAAGCTTGTTGGCCAGTGCTGATTGTTTCACCAATGACAACACTATGCTACAGCAACAGAAACAAAAGTAACTGTATAAAAATATTCAAATAATTAAAGACTGAATTCAAAAACCAAAGCTATGAACTTATAAGAATCATTCCTGCCACAAAGGTGCTGAGACTTGATGCCCATGCATGGAACTGTGCATGCAGCGCTGGCTGATGTCCTCTACCAACAGAAATATATCTCACTACGGCATATTTACACTATAACTTAATATCAAATATAGTTGAATATAATCAAATATCTTGCAATTTTTTTGTTGAGTGTCATTTGAAAAGGTTTCATATATCTGATCCAACTCAATAATGCTACATAATTCCATTAGGGGTTATAAACTGACAGACTACAATAGATATGCCATGCTAGTATGAGAATTCCAGCGAAGAGAACTAAGAAATAAAATACTGTAGCAGAGCAGGTCAAAGTATGTAGAAAATCTGACTAACAAGCTTATCAGACAGCAGAACTGGTAACCAGCGAAGACATTAGGTCAGAAAGTAAAGGCTTTCATAATTTTTCTATATTGACTGTCTCTAACAGATTAGCAAACTGATGACATGACATTAAGTCAAAGACAAAAAAACAAACAAACAAACAAAAACGCTCACTTGATGACTTGAAATCAACTTATTTATAGCCGTAAAATAAGTACTAATGTTTAAGCAATCAAGGCAACTGTTGAAGCCATTTAAGCACGTTAAACACAACATTTTTAAGAAGGAAATTTTCTCTGACTAGACCCTCAGGATTTTTACAAGAAAACACCTGAAATAAGAGTCCTGGTGTCTTTTCATATGGTTTTCACATGTTCTGTATAAGTAAGCCTAGATAAGCTTGATGATATTGTATTTATTATACATTTCTAACACTCAAGGTTACAGTAGCAAAAGGAAGAAATGTTTGGAGAAAAGTTTATGTTGACTTCAAATGGGAGATGATGAGAGAAAGAGGTGGAGTCATAAGGGGCCTGTGGTATGGCATTACATAGTTTAGGCATATAGCACAAAAAGATCTGCCCTCCCTTGATGTCAGTCTGGTCTCGGAGAGATAAGCTATGCTCCCAGAGTGATAAGGTGAGGCAAGGCCATGTTTTGCTTAGTAAGGGAAGTAGGAATGAATATTTGAATCTATGTAAAACAGGGTATTCAGTGTAATAGTTGCAGTGATGAACACTTGCATGACTAAACATGCAGGAATTTGTGGAAGTTTGAATAACTTGAATATAGCTACATTTATTTAATTTAAATTCATCACATACACATTCATACAGAGTGCAACATGTAGTGGAATGTTTTTTTTTCTTTTTTTTTTCTTTTTCTTTCAACTGTGAACATGTAAACATGAAAAATATAAATAGAATATAATGATAAAATAAAGTAAATAAATAAAACAATTATACAGTATAAGTAAGTAAAAGTACACACACACACACACACACACACACACACACACACACACACACACACGAATTGCCAGAAAGTGTATGGCAGATATTGACGGAATAGTATTTAATATTAGTATTTATATTATTTTAATATCTAGTATTTAATATTGAGATAACTAACTTTAAGATTCTAAAATGATTTCAAGCAATATGTACTTAATTCAAGCTTGGATTATTCAAGATCAGATGCAAAATGCCAAAATAAATTATAATGCTTGTCTCTGGAAAAAGAAAAATCTGCAGGGAACTACTTTGTAATGGAAGACTTAATTTCTGTCTACTCTACTAAGAACCTCAAGCTTTCATTACATTTGACTAATCAAACAGTTAAAACTAAAATTCTAAAAGGTATTTGCACTTTCTAAACTGATCTAAAAGACAGCATGTAAAATATGCACGAGTAGGTGTTTGTTGCTCCCTTTATTGTGTTACTTAATTCCAGCCCTCGAGCTCAGCGTAATGTTTTGAACAGAACTAGTTCTTTGTCATGGGTAGAATGAAAATGTCATCTTCCCAGAGCTGGCAGCAGTGCCGCAAGTGTTCACCCTGCATGCTTTCACATCACAGAACTAGAACGACGGCTTTCTGTTAGCGTGAGTGCCCAGAAATGCATTTCAGATGTAAGACCTAAGCTTTTGAAGCTTTTGCTTTTATCAGTCATAAAGATTTTATAATATTACTTAATATAAAATATTTAATTACTTTCATGCAATAAATAGAATTTCAGCAATTAGAGGAACAGAAGATAAAGGCCACATACTGAACTTACCAAGATTGTCCAGGTCTTTTCGTGTAACAAACTTGTAGTCATCGTAGACTGTACTCTCTGGGTTCTCCTCCAGTTCCTCTGTCAGGTTATCTAGGAAGGAGCACCAACGAGGTGCAGGACCCAGGGCCTAAAAGACAACGGACATTAACATGTCACAAATATGAACACACAACATTTAAGAGACCTACAACCAACTGCAGCTGGTCCAGAATTTTATCTCCAAGACATCAAGTAGAGCTCCAATATCTGGATGAACTTTTCATGGTGCGTTTTAGTCATCCACAGACCTTATTCAAATCATTTAAGACTATGTTTGTATGTTTTGTTCCTTTAACTGAGTTTCAATAAACCGACCAATCAGCACTTTTGCATGAAAAATCTGTTTAACACACACAAAAGCACAACCTGATATAAAAAGTATGTAGAGGAAAGTTGGAAAAAAAGGGCAAAGCAGAATTTGGAAAGCATTGAGTTATTCTTTGCTTTTTTTTTTTTTATTCATTATAGAGATTTACATGTACAGTTTGCGAATTTGTCTCGTATTAGGGAGTATGAGGTTTTAAATGATCTGCACATCTTATATGTAGATAAGTGCAAACTAGTCGATTAGTTTTTGCTAGCGATCCAAAATATGCAAACCATATTTGGCCTGCAGCTTAGACACAACATTTTTTTTTTTGCCCTCAGACGCAATATCTATTCCCCTTTTTTAGGTGCACAAACACACAGGTCAGCTATCGAAAATATATTTATGGTCCATCTATTCTGATCACTTTAAAAATACATTTTAAAAAAAACATACACGTTTCTCCAAATTTGTTAATATTCCTAATCTTTCCCTAATCAGAACTGATCCTGCTGGTGCATGTTGTTATTAAATTGTTGCACAATATGTTGTAAGCTTTTCCTTTATTGTTCTTTCAGCTGTTATTCATGCACGCTCTATCACTCTCTCATAATGCACTGCTCCACTGAAAGGTAATGAAGTCATCCTTGCTTTTACTACACAAAGTACCTTTAAACAGAAACAGAAAGGTGTGATAGTATAAATATTTATATATCAACAGGGTGACTCATTTTTAGAAAGAACTCAAAGCCAACATGGGAATTCTTTCTTAAACAATGCAACAGTAGAATGTTGTAGTCACTTACAGGAATGTAGAAAGTATTCATTTTTGGGTCTTCATTAGCGGTGAAGAGCATACCTGTAAAATGGACCCCAAATAAGTAGTTTAATGGAAAAGAAAAAAAAAAAACCCAATAATCCAGTCCTTATAGTTCTCCTGAAATCTTTGCAAATTGAAGAAAAAAAAAGGTTCTCACACGAATCTTAAATGAATTTTAACTTGTTTCTTTGATAAGCATGTATATTAACAATTCTGGCCATCTCTGAATGACGAATCTTCGTTTCCATGAAAAATGTTTACACACAGAATAGTGTAAAAATTTCACATCAAGGTCGTTGTGTAATGAAAGAAAGTAACGTTTACGTGTGACTAGGCAATTCAAACAACCTCGGTGCAGGCAGACGATAAGATGAAGGTACTCACCTGATTCAGGGTAAACACACACATCGTTGATGTTGGCCGGTGGCTCGATGGAGGAAAACACCTTACCCTAAAATAGAGAACTTGTGTTTTGGACATAATCTAACTGCAAGCCGGTCTCGCGGCTATATGGGTATTGATACGGACATTGTATAAGGAGTTGTGCTTACATTGTCTCTGTGCCACATCTTGATGATCTTTGAGTCTGCAGAAATCACCAGATCCATCTGCTTATGAAAATGGAGGGAGTGGATGGGCAGGCCGTAATAATGGTCTTTCACAAGCAGGGGACGAGAGGAACGAAGGTCATACAACAAAACCTGCAGAGAAGATATTACCTTTATATTGTGCACATCTGGAAGAAAACCCTCAAGTAAAATGAGGTTTATTTATTAACAGTTTTAAAGCATTTCTTTTTTCTCTATGCTTAATATTGCAGTTAACCAGATTTTCTACTGATTTTACATTCGCCTCAGGCATCATCAATTGAAATTTATTCTAATTTAGTTCAAAGTAGACCTAAACAGATTCTCATAGTAAATTGCCCATGCACAATAACACCAATTGAGCTCTGACAATAAACACCTTGCCATGAACATCTTCCTATAAACAAGCATTTCTTAAGATAAAGCGAAGCTATTGAGTGCTAATAGTAACAGACCTGTCCTGTAGACGTGCCCACAGCCATACCCAGGGAGCCATCGAACTTGAGTGCACTAATAGATGGCAAGCTCTCCACTCTGGAAAGCAAAAACACAACACGCATATTCACATATTTGGCATGCATGGTTTTGGTCGCTCATTTCATTAAAATGCTATATTAATCAACAGCTGTGGTTAGATTTGATTTAACAAGCTATTCGGTGGTTTTGAAAAAAAAAAAATGAAGCGATTGTTTTTAACAAACTAAAGTGTTATCGGCTGTCTTGTGCATTGTGGTTGGCTTACTTCACATTTAGCTTAAATGTCAAATATATCTCAATTTATTAGACAAATCAGCTCCTAAGATATGTTTATTAATCAATCATTATCTGAAAGGTACATTCTGAATTCTTAGATAGACTGAATATCTATCAAATGCATACATAGTGTTACAACCTGAAATTTAAACGCATGTACCCAGGATCATACATCATGTATTAACATAAACGTGTACAGATTATTCAAGTGGGAGTAAATCGACATAGTTTGACAACTTTTTTTTTTTTTTAATAAATGTTTTATTAAAATTTTGTTTTATTTACATTTTATTGACTTTCACAGCCAATGGGGTTTTTCATTTATCTACATAAAAAAAACTTAATAAAAAAATACAATAAAAAGAAAATTTTTTTATAGTGTGTGCACTGTGGCATGACCTTAAAAAGGCGGTTGTTCAAGTACAAAAACCTGTTTATACTGAAGGGTGGTGCAGTCACTAATTTGAATCTTCAAAACCAAATGAAAAGAAATCAGATGAGGCAATTAACCTGTTGAAAAAGAAGTCAGGAATACAATGTGGGAATGAAAATACCACATTGCTTACGAGTTTCGTATACCACACCTGTTGCACCACGTCACCATCAACAACCAAAAGGTATTTTATTTTATTAGTAACCAAAATAATGGCTGGGAAAGAACCAATTGGGTGAGAATTAAACAGCAAAATTTTTTACACACAGCCAAGTGCAGATGTTGTATACAACGCTTTCGATCAGGAGGGTACGGTGTAAAGATTAGAGCTTACTCGGTTCCCTCTGTCACGCTGTTGAGAGCACAGTCCAGGATGGCCACTCGACTGCGCACACGTGGGTCCCAGCATTCCACTTTCCCCTATACACAGCAACACATCGTTCAAACTCAGAAAAATCATGTGGTGCAAATAAATGCAATTTCACTTTAAAGGACAGAACACCACTAACCTCGAGAGTCCCAGCAGCGAATAAATGATGAACGGGGTTGATGTTGCATACATTGATCTCCCTGTTTAGAGACAAGTCAATGAAGGTACAAAACATAGTTAAGAATAATAAAAATCTGAAGAAGGTGAAGGTAAAAAATACATGTACAAATGAGTTATTAGTATCAATCCTGTTGAGAATTAAATATAGAAACCCCCAGGATCATGATGGCGAATTCAAAAGCAACTGACACGAAGATAAATAACTGGTTAAAAGTCAATAAATATAATAAATACACACACCAGTCTGTTATGATGCTCTGGGACCTCTAGTGGTTTAGTACTTACGTGGCATCTGTCTGCAGTGAGTTGAGGAATCTGCCCTGTTCGAGGTTCAGACGGTAGATCTCTGAACTAGGAACAGAAACGAAACACGGCCTAACTGAAAAGTCTGAATATTTCACACTGCAGCAAAAAATAATGAACAAATTTCACTATATGGCCAAAAGTTTGTGAAAAGTTTGACACCTGCTCATCACACCCATATGCCCTTTCCCAAACCATTTCTTCACCAGAACTTGGAGGCCCAAACCTGTTCCAGCATGACAAAGTCCCAGTGTGCAAAGGGAACTACATGACCATGTGTTTTACGGTTGATGTAGAAGAACTAGAGTGTCCTGAACAAAGCCCTGACCTCAACCCCACTGAACACTTTTGAAGTTAGCCTGAATGCTGACTGCACCCGACTGACTGCCTGACATCAAGGCCAGGCCTCACTGTAGCTCTTGGAAATGAATGAACACAAATTCCAACAGCGAACTCTAAAATATAATGGAAATCTTTCCCAGAAGAGCAGAAATAATTATAACAATAATGTGGACTAAATTTGGAATGGAATGTTCAAAAAGCACACGAGCGTGACGTTTAATTGTCCCAAAATGTGGGCCCTGCAGCGTATTCAACGAACAATACATAAAACAAACACCGTGTACATAAACAATACATAAAACAACAAATCTCATGTCTTCTGTTCTATGAAATGTATTTACAATTAAGCTATTCCATAAATGTTATAGAAAACTTTTATAATCACATTATTAGTTTATGCGGATCGTACACTACACATGTACTCATGAATGGGCTGTTATTACAGACATGCATTAGAATTAATACATTGCTATAAATTTTGACTCAAGAGCTAATAACACAATATCCATACAAATGGATAGAATGCAATGGGTAAGCGTTTAGAGAGCTGAGCAGTTTTGCACACAATTGCATTAAGTCCCTGAATTACATTTACAGGTGACAGGGAACCCTGCTGCCTACAGATGTTTAGGCCCTGACCTGCCCTCTAGTGGACCCAACTGTTCATACAGATACATTCAAAGCAGTGCGACTGGGAAATCAAGGGGTATAGTACATTTATTTGTGTCATTAAGGTATGAATAATATTCTAGGCCTGTCATTACCTGGCGCCTACAAAGTACAAATCACAGGATGGGTAGTGGTAGGAGAAATCTCGACCAAACTTGGGGATGCGTGTCTTGTAGTAGTGACCGTGTTGAGAATGAAACTCCACATATCGATCGATATGTAGAAACACCAGCTGAAGAAAAAGACAAACAAAAACACATTATATATATATATATACACACATATACATATATATATATACACACATATACACACACACACACACACGTGTGTATATATATATTATACATACATACACACACACACACATTTTTATATCATCTTTAGAGGTAAGCCTAAAATATAGAGATATTACCTTGGAGTAATCATCAGACAGGATGTCAAATGTTACCACTAAAAAAAAAAACAAAAAACAAAAAAAACAAAAAACATTAAAAAGATTATAATTAGCAAAAATCTACATGCTTTCATCAATAGTACAAACTGAACTACCTAGCTGCTTAAAAACAAATATGTAAAAGATTAATCATAAATATGAACATTATGAACAGAAATTGTAAAACATTCTACAAACGCAATTATGCTATCACATGATGCCAGGTTTATAACACTTGGTTAGTAGACACCTGCCGAACATTTGCCGATCAATAGGCTTAATTAAACAACAAAGGACTCTGTGACGCAACAAAAAAAATAAATGTTATGATTCTTAAAGCAATTTCACTATTACATTATATGAAGCTGGATGCACTTATGTACTACTTGTTTCCGTTTTCTGTTTATATTTTATACTTTAGGCTACTGGGAGGATTCACAGAGTAAGAATTTTATTGCATGGTGTAAATGACTTTTTCCTGTACATGTAACAAGAAACTCTGAAATCCTGAATCTCACTAAGAAACTTCCAGCAAAATGCAATCCAAAAAATTGGAGAAATATGCGTAATGATCAGTATGTAATTAAGGACATTATTAGTTATTTGATTGCCGGGGCCTACATGCATATTGGTATAAAGAGAATCAGCAATACTGAAGCCTGTTGATCTACAAAGACATTTACAGCAAACTTGACAGAAAGACTGAAATTAAGCCCTCTGTGCTGAAATGTTATGATGGTAATGTAAAAGAAAAAAACTCATAACATCTTCCACATGAAAACACTAGAAAGATTAAAACATGATCGGCAATAAAGAAAATTTAAAACAAAAAAACTGATTCTCTTTTGTCACTTGTGTGTAATATGCTGTTTGCTTAGGAAATGAAGTGAATCAGCGTGTAACGGGAAGCTTTTTAAATATTCAGAAGTGCACTGCTCAGCCACTGCATTAGAGTTTACTTATTGAGGAGACCTCATAGCTACTGTCGCGTGACATATCACCATCACCAACACTGAGACAGACATCCTCTCCAGTAAACGGAGCTGACTCAAACACACACTCTATACAGAAACACACACCAAAAGTCTCGTGTATAAATTCAGCAGGGTCACTTCCCTAATTCATGTAATGTAGACGTAAAGCTGTGTCTTCCTATGTGCTCGACAGTTTGTGCATTTTTAATGAAAAAGCCATGCATCTTGAACTACTTTTGCCATTACACATTCGACACTGTCCCGTCATGAAATACTTTACTGGGGTTTAATCTCAAAGCACACTGCACACAGAATTCACACTGTCTTTATATAATCTCATATTATAAGTGCATTTTTTTGGCTTAACGTTGGGGGGGTTCCTGTGTAAAGACACCGTGGAATGAATTTCACTAATATTGGGCAAAAATTATTGTTGAAAAATGTTTAAGGATCACTGGCAGATTTTTAACAACCTTACACTTGCCATTTAATAGGAACAACTCTAAACCTGCACATTCAAACAATTATACCCAGTGTTGGGGTTAACGCGTTACAAGTAACGTGCGTTACGTAATAATATTACTTTTCTGGAGTAAAGAGTAAAATAGCGCTTTACTTTATAAATTTACACATTAATATCTGAGTTACTTTTTTAAAAAAGTAATGCGAGTTACTTTTCAGTTAAATTATTTTGCATAAAAAAAAAAAAATAAATACTGAATTAAAATGAACGTAGTCACGAAGAATCGCGCACTCATACGTGCGAGCAGCGGGAACAGAAGCTGGTCAGAAGCGGAGATGGCAGGCCAGAGCATTACATTACTGCGATGGAAGTATTCTCATTATTTTGAAATAGTCGAGGAAAAGGAGAAAGGAATAATCGTTAAGTGTAGATTATGTGTTGGTGAAAAGCTCTTGTCAACTGCAAAAAATACCACAAAATACCACAAAAAAAAAAAAACATCTGCATGCAAAGCACAGCACTACAGATGTGTG